>CAUYON010006503.1:0-26646 GCA_963573935.1 Arctocebus calabarensis | reverse complement strand
AGAGTCAATTTTTGTTAGAGGTGAAAGGTGTGGGTCCAGTTTCAGTCTTCTACAAGTTGCCAGCCAATTCTCCCAGCACCATTTGTTAAATAGGGAGTCTTTTCCCCAATTTAAGTTTTTGATAGGCTTATCGAAAATCAAATGACAATAATTGCCTGGGTTTATCTCTTGGTTCTCAATCCTATTCCATACATCTACCTCTCTATTTTGGGGCCAATACCATGATGTTTTGACCACTATAAATTTATAGTATAGT
This sequence comes from Arctocebus calabarensis, assembly GCA_963573935.1. Taxonomy (NCBI): domain Eukaryota; kingdom Metazoa; phylum Chordata; class Mammalia; order Primates; family Lorisidae; genus Arctocebus; species Arctocebus calabarensis. Next base: position 26,390 of record CAUYON010006503.1, on the reverse strand, counting down.
CTGAAGTCTGATAGCATGATTGCACCTGATTTGACTCCTTTAAGTCCTTAATCTCTGGCCATATCCTTTCTATATTCTTCATATTTTTCAGTTCTGTTTTTCCATTTTCTCATCAATTCCCTTTATTGTTTTTTCCATCCATATTTTAAATTTCCATTCTGTCATTTCCTTTAATTACTTTATTTTATTTTTATTTTTTTGAGACAGAGCCTCAAGCTGTCACCCTGGATAGAGTGTTGTGGCATCCCAACTCACAGCAACCTCCAATTCGTGGGTTCAAGTGAGTCTCCTGCCTCCGACTCCCAAGAAGCTGGGACTACAGGCGCCTGCCATGACGCCGGGCCATTTTTTGGTTGCAGCTGTTATTATTGTTTGCTGAGCTGGGCTGGATTCGAACCCACCAGCTCAGGTGTACATGGCTGGCACCTCAGCCCGTTGAGCCACCGGGCTCCTTAATTATTTATAGGTAGAATCCTCTGCAGTAGCTATCTGATGGTTCCTTGGAGTGGGAATTGTTCTATTCTGGCTTTTCATGTTGCCAGAATTTTTCTGTTGGTTCCTCCTCATGTATGTTTTCTTCTTGTTCACTTCATTTTCCTTCTCACTACCTCCTTAACTTTAAATTACCTTGTCTCAGACCTTAGGTGCTGAAATGGCCTTTTGGTATAGGGCCAAAAGAAAGGTAAGGGTAAAGAGTGAGAAGGGAGAAAGAAAAAGATAAAGAAGCAAAAAAATAAATAAATAAATAAATAAAGGAGGGAGGATGGGCATGAAAGGAAAGAATTGAAGAAAAGAAGAGAAAAAGGACAGTAAGAGAGAAGCAGAGCAATAGGAGAAATAGTGGTGCTCACCAGGGAGCTTTAATTCACAGTTCTTGGACTTTAGGGGGCTGGGATTGGCAGGTCCCTTGAAGTCAGGAGCTTCTTATCAGCCTGAGAAAAAACAAGATCCTACCTCTGACAAATATAAAAAGAAATCAGCAGTTGTTGCAGTGGAGATCTACCAATACCTTCTTTCCAAAGGCCAAAGCTAGAAGGACACCCAAGACCATGAGCTTGTGGCCTCCTTGAGCCAGACAAATGCTATGACTCCCCAGCTAGACCAATACTGTGACACCCCCAGCCTTCAGGGAAGAGGACAAAAAAGAAAAAATTAATAATACAAATAGATTAAAAAGTAAAAATATAATTATATCTGATAAAGAAGCAAAAAAGGGCTATCTTAGTTGTTGTATGAGAAATTTATGTGGGAAAGTAGAAAAAGTAGAAAAGTCTCTTCCAAAAGAGAGAAAAAGGACAGAAATAAATACAAAAGAAAGAAGAAAAGGGCTAAAAAACCATAATAAAAATGGAGAAGCCCTTGGTATTGAAAAAAAAAAAGTAAAAACGAAAAAATAAAAATACAACCAAACCAAAAAAAAATAAATAAACAAACAAAAAACAACAAAAAAAGAGAAAAAAATTTAAAACTGTGGAAAAATGGAAAAAAAAAGCAAAAAAATGTGAAATGATATATGTGTGGGGTGTGTGTATATACAGTATATATGTATTATATGTAATATGTAATATACATATATGAAATGTGTATTGCCTGGACACCAGATGGCGCTGTGGTGATATTAGGAGACAGAACACTGTATATGATGGGAGTCAAAGCCACTCTCTAGTTGGAACAGAGACTGGATCTTGTCTGCCTGTCTTTTTTACCCTTAATCCAGGCCTGTACCTCATCAGTACATCTGGCTCTTGCCAGACTTTCTAGGAGACCCAGTGTCCCTGACAACAAAGCATCCCTCCCAGCAGTGGAGGAACTGCTCAGCTCACCCCAAGTATCGCTAGTCTAGCTCACCAGGTGTGCCAGAGCCAGCTGTGCACTAGGACCCTGTGGAATGTTCCTCCCATGCCCATGGCCTTCCCACAATGGTAGTGCCCCATCATCCACCATGCCAATGGGGGAACTATGTTGCCCGGCATTCAATCCCAGCTGCTGGAAGCTGTTGGAGTCTACTGGCTGTTTCAGCGAGCAGCCCAGTCCAAAAACCAAAATGCTACACACAGCCTTTTCCTGTCCCCAGACCTCTGTGGGAGAGCCAGCTGATCAGCAGGCCTTTCCCATACCAAGCACCAGCCTTCCACGTCAGTTTTCCTCAGCTGCAGACGTCCTCATTGGCTCCTAAAGCCTCCTGCTGTTTCATTGTGCTCCTGAAGGTTGTTTCTGTGCAGAGTCCCCCAGCCAGAGGTGGCTGAAGTCTATTTTCCCCTGTCTCATCATAAGTAGTAGGAAAGGAGATGCCTCCAGTCTTACATATTGCTCTACATCTCCCCAATATTTTTTCTATTATCTCACTCTTAATACACACTTACAGGTGTTCCCAAAGAGTTAGCCTCATAGACGTTCATCATCATAGCATTGTTTCTAGCTATTAAAAAAAAAATGGAAATCACCTAAATGTCCATTAATTTAAGATCATCTAAAACTTATGTTGCATCAGTGGAGTAAAATACCATGTAGATATTTAAAATGTTTAAAAGAGTATTTAAAGAAATCTAAAGATATTGGTGATGCACTATTAGGTAAAAAAGCAAGTTGTCAAATAGCATACACTACATGATATCACTTTACTGTTTTTTAAAAGTTGTATACATCATGCATAGAACCAATGCTTGGATGATGTAAAATATAGTCTCTAGGAGAAAAGAAACTGGGACATTTTCATTTTATTCTTTTCTTGTCTGTATTTTCCAAGTTTCTTTTGAAAATGATTATGTATTGCATTTATAATATAAAAAAAATCTTCCTCCCCCACCAATGTTCTTAATGTAGAGAGGTAGAAGACGGACAGGTGAGCTCTGCATGCTTTCCCAGCAGGCTCCTTCTGCATCTGGGAGGAGGCTGCCTGGCCAGAAAGGAATTTAGCCACATTATTTCTGTGACCTTCAGGTCACAGCCCCTCCTTGGCATAATCTCATCCCTATCCCAGCCTCTCCTAGGATGCTGGGTCTGTAATGGCAGGGAAAGAATCCTCTGACGCTGCCCACTGATAGGAAGGGAGAACATCAGCTGCCCAGCAGCTGCCTCCATGCCTGAGACCAGACATGCCATAGGGATCTGACAGGAATGTGGCAGCCAGGGAGAAACAGGCCCTGACCCAACACTCTGGGCCTGTGTGTATTGGCTGAAGTTCACAAAGACACTGGACTTGAGTCCAGCAGATTGAAAATATTTTTCAGTGAAGCCCCAGTATTTGACCAGAGAAACAATAATATTCCTTCTCTGGATGTCAAACATCCGGATAAATAAAGCTTTTTTTTTTTCCGCCTCCTCTCTTCCCCAAGTGTTACAAAGGATGCTCTGACTTAGGGTTTTGGAAGGGACTCATCCAGCCAGGGTAAGGGCCAATGTGAGCCACAAGGAGAGCTTATTTTTAAAAGGAGGGGGAAATATGCGGCCCATCATAGGTTTGCTCAAAGGGCCTGGCTTCCTCAGGAGAGAGGGTGCGGGACCTACCTCTCTAGGTTGGACCACTCAGGGTGGTGTGGTGGGCAGACACCAACACTTGGGGTTCTGGTGTCCAAAACCCTTCTGGAAGGGGGTGGGGCCAGGAGAGGCCCAGGCAGAGCTGGAGAGTAGCCTGGCAGGGAGAACATACTCCACCCAGAGGAAGGACTGTGGGTGCAGCCAGGCAAGGAGCGGGTGGGGTCAGGAGTGGCTAGGAAGGCAAAGGGCAGACATTAATTGAGGGACTCTCATTATGTTCATTGAACTGGAACCCAAGGGCTACTATGCCACCGAAAGCCAGTCTCACCCAGCAGATTGGGCTAAACCCAGAGGTTAAATGAAGGCATTTCTAACTAGTCTTATCCCAAATGTGTTACATTTGGGACATCTATTAAGGAATTTCTGGGAAAAGAAAGGAGAGGGGAGAATGATCCTAAACCTTTTTCAAGTCTCTCAATGAATCATGAAACCCTTCCCAATTCCTTGGGTTCTTTAGAGCACCATCTTAATGCAGCTCAGTCAGTGACATCCCAGCTGGGCTTCCTGTCCCTCACTGCCTACCCCCACATCCCAAGGAGGGCTTTCCCATCCCATGGACACTGCATCCCTCTCCTCTTTCTAATGCTTCATCCTGGAGGAAGCACCCCGGTTCAGACACACTGACCTGTCTTTACCTTTGGTGAGACACCTTGGCCTTTCCCATCCCAATGTCAAATCTTAACCTGTAATAGGCATATTCTCAGAGGCAGAGCCAGCACTCAGCAAGCATCCTCCTATCACAGATGTTCACAATGAAGATGTAAGTGTTTTGATTTGATGTGATAAACTTGAACCTCTTCAGGAGAAGTTCCTGGAAAACCTAGAACGGGGCCCTCCCTGTTCCCATGGACTGGATGAGGGCCAACCTGTGACAAAGTATGGAAGTCCTGATGCCTCTGCACACATCTTCGCCAAGGATTCCATGAAATGCCACAGCCAACCTGCTGCTTTCTTTCTATGTTCATTACCTCTCCTCTGGTTTAAGTCATCTTATGTCTTATTGTCATAACTGCCTCTTTGTTGCCACTCCAGTCTGCACTAGTCCCCTCACTGCATAAGCAGTTCCTCTGCTTAAAACTCTTCCCTCATCTGGTGGCACCTGTGGCTCAAAGGAGTAGGGCACTGGCCCCATATGCCAGAGGTAGTGGGTTCAAACCCAGCCCTGGCCAAAAAAAAAAAAACCAAAAAACTCTTCCCTCATCTGTCACTGCCTTCAGAATACAACCCAAGCCCCTCAACCAATGGCTCACCATCTGTCCAGTGTCTGCAGTGCACCCGCCTTCACAGTCTTCTGTCCTACCAGCTCCAGCCCCAGCCACACAAGCTTTCTTCCGCCTATCCCTGTGTTGAACACTTTCTGCCTAGTACTGTTGTCCACTGCCAGAACACCCTCTCACCCCCAAGATGGCTCTTTGTTACTCTTTGTCTTATAGGTTGGAGCTTCAGAGAGGTTTTCTCTTACTATGCAAGCTGAGAAAGACCTATATGGCATTCGCTCTGACCCCTGGCACTTATCATACATTGAAGCATGAATCTATCTGGGCATTCCCTGTTCACTACCTATTTTTTTTTTAGACAAAATCTCATTCTGTTGCCCAGGCTAGAGTGCTGTGACATCAGCCTAGCTCCTGGCAACTTCAAATTTCTGGGCTCAAGTGATCCTCCTGCCTCAGCCTCCTAAGTAGCTAGGACTACAATACCTGCCACAATGCCCACTACTTTTTTCTATTTTTAGTAGAGATGGGAACACTTTGCTCGGGCTGGTCTTGAACTCCTGAGCTCAAGGGATCCTCTTGCCTCAGCCTCCCAGATTGCTAGGATTATAGACGTGAGCCTCCACCACCTACCTTGATCACTGGCCAATGTGTTCCATTAAGGCAAAGACCATGTCTGCACAATTCAGCCTTATGTGGCATGACCTACCTAACAGATGCTCAAAAATATTTCCAGAATAAGTGAGTAAGTAAACTGTCTTAGTCTACTTTGTGTTACAACAACGGAATACCTGAGGCTGGGGAATTTATAAAGAAAAGGGGTTTATTTTGGTTCACAATTCTAGTGGCTGAAAAATCCAAGGTTGGGAAGTTGCATCTGGTGAGGACTCCAGGCTGCTTTAACTCATGGTGGAAAGGAAGCTGGTGTGTGCAGATCACACAGCAAGAGCGAGAGAAACCTAGGAAACCAGACTTTTTTTTAACAAACTGCTCTCCAGGGAACTAATCAATTCCTGCAAAACTGAGAACTCACTCACCTCCATGGGAGGAGACTGAGAACTCACTCACCTCCATGGGAGAACATTAATCTATTCATTAAGGATCCTCCCCCATAACCCAAACACCTCTCACTGGGCCCCACCTCCAAACATTGCCACATCAGGGATCAAATTGAGCATAAGTGTTGGTGGGGACAAACCACACAGGAATCCTGCATAAACAAAAGAGAATGGGCTACAACAGGACAAAGGAGACCAGGAGGCAGCTGATTTAACAAGCTCCGTGTCTGTGTGACATTAGGCAAATTAGTTTCACTAAGCCTCAGTTTCCTTATTTATAAAAGAACAATTATAATACTTTCCTTGCTAGGTGGTTTTGAAAATTAAAGGTAAGATATTTCAAGAGTCTGACCCAATCCCTGGCATAAAGTAGCTCTATTTATTTATCCTAAAAACATAATGAAATCACACATGGGCCAGACCTGAGCTGGGGTCTAAGGGGCCACACAGGCCCTGCACTCCAGGAGGACACCAGTGTCAGAGGCTCTCTAAATTGCAGCTATTCATAGTAATAAGACTACTACTAATATTCATAAACAAAATGTTAGGAAATTCTCTAGCCAGAGGGAATGAGCCAAGCCCTGTGGAAGCTCGCCTGGGAAAACCAAGGAAAGGAGAGAAGGGAACACAGTGTGAGGAAAAAATACAGAAGCCAGTGTGTGTTTTACTATAAATTGTCCTTTGATCTTTCTTTCATGGTTGGCTTAGATTTTCCATTTAACTGAATTCAGGAATTCTCTGACGAAAGTACTCATTCCCTGAATGGGTATTTATGCTTAGGTTGTTTTCAAGAGGGGGATATTCAGAGGTCAATGCGACATGCTCTCTGCCCTCAAGAAGCTTATAAGGGGCTGGGCACAGTGGCTTACACCTGTAATCCTTATGCTCTGAGAGGCCAAGATAGGCAGATTGCTTGAGCACAGGAGTTCAAGACCAGCCTGAGCAAGACTCCATCTCTACTAAAAGAAGAAAAACTAGCCTGCAATGGTACTGCACACCTGTAGTCCCAGATAATTGGGAGGCTGAGGCAAGAGCATCATTTGAGCTTAAGAGTTTGAAGTTGCTGCGAGCTATGATGCCACAGCACTCTGCCCAGGGCATCAGAGTGAGACTCTGTTCCCTCACCTCAAAAGAAGCTTATAGGGGAATAAGACACGCACAAAAATCCTATCATAAGGCAGACCCTGAAGAGACATAGCTGAAGAGCAATGGGAATTCAGACGTGAGAGCAACAGGCTTCATGGGTATGTGGCCTTTGAGCAGACTGCAGGACACAGGGGAGAGAGCAGGAGGGAGAGACTGTGAGGTAGTGAGGGATGTATGGGGTATAAAGTCAGACAACCAGTTCCCAAACCTTGGCTGAAAACTACCCTTAAAAAAAATCACAGGTTTTTTAATTTTAATTGAGACAGTCTCAAGTTGTCACCTTGCGTAGAGTACTGTGGCATCATAGCTCACAGCAACCTCAAATTCTTGGTCTCAAGAGATCCTCTTGCTCAGTTTTTCTAGTTTTTTTTTGTTTTTTTTTAGTAGAGACAGAGGTCTCACTTTTGCTCAGGCTGGTCTCGAACTCATGAGCTCAAGCAATTCACCCACTTCTCAGAGTGCTAGGATTATAGGTGTGAACCACTGCGCCCAGCCTCACAATTTTTCTGAACCTCAGTTTTCTCATCTGTAAAATGGGGCAAATAATGTCTCTAGTGATAATTAAAACTCTTTGTGTTGTGATTATTTTGTGTGTCATTGCATGCACACAAGTGCATGTCACAAAGGTTTCCTGGGAAATGTCAGAGCCATGGACTGAGAAACGTCTCTTGAGATTCTGGTGAGCCCTTGGACATCTTGTCCTCATCCCTCTCCTCTCCAGGCAGTGGCAAGGCAGACTCCCCAGCCCTGGAGTAATGAGGGTGGTGATGGAGAGGGTGACAGTGGGGATAGCAATCATGCCACATCCGGCCTGGCTCATTGCTCCATATCTTTCTACTTACTCCATCTGAGATAGAAAGGACATTTCTCAAACTCCCAAGCCCCTCCCATCCCCTCAGAGAACTTTCGGGAACCGCTGGCTGGGCCCAGCATCTGAGCCTGGGTGGGCCAGCAACCCAGGCTGCCAGAGATGCCAATGGGCTGAAGTGGGACAGGGCAGCGACTTGCCAGCTGCCCTCCTGACACTACCTGTCCATCCTGAGCACCATCTAGACTACATTCTTATACTGATTGTAGCTATGCAACCTAGTTCTAATCAATGAAAAGGATCTCTTTCCAGGCTGACCAATGAAACCCTTCTACACTCTTTCTCCTTCTGGCTAACTGAGGTAGTGATCTCCAGTGTGACTGTGGAAGGTGTCTTAAAGATGGCATGCCTGCCAGCAGCCACAGTCTCTATATGAGAAGGCTGCCCCATCCACAGCACACCTGCAACACTAAGTCATACCTATCACAGGAAGCTCCTACCTGAAGAGGACCACAGCAGGAAGAGCCAAAGAGCAGTCCTACATCAGCATCCTAAGAGATGGCACAGTGTTCTGACCAGGGTGTCCCAACAGCAAATGCAAGACCTGTGGGGTACGAATGGAGTGGACGGTCAGCATCGACAAGGGGAGAGCAGACACAGAGAGAGGGTGGTCCCAGGTGGCTATTGAAACTAGTGTTGTTGTGCCCATCTTGGATCCAGCTCATTTGAAGGTTGGAGTTAATGTTCTCACTGACAGACCTGCCTCACACCTTGGCTCTTGCCTCCTTCCTGCCCCTGCCCCAGCCCTTGTCTCAAACCCTAGGCCTGGTAACTGGAACCCCATGGAATTCCCCCTGGGCCCTTGGTCATTAGGATAGCTACTATTTGGTCTGATGGCCCAACCTGTGTTTCAGATGAGGAAAGTCAGACCCAGAAAAAATGAAGGGGCTAATTCATAAAGTCCAAATTGATCTTTCCACCTGGTCTTGGCCAAGGCATACAGTTTCCAGCAAAATCCTACCTTTTTAATGCGCTGGCCAGAGCCTCCCCAAAGGGACCATGGCTCCCCTCCCTCCCTCTCTTCTGGCAAGCTAGGTTTCCAAGGCTGGCCATTGAGAATGAAAAGGAGCTGGTTTCTTCTGGTCCCGAAGAAAAACAAGCTGGTCAATTTTCTGTTAGTCTCAAGGCAGCTCCCTACTACCCTGGAGCCAAGCAGACACTGGCCAGTCTGTGTGTAGGACAGAGGCTGCAGCACCCACCAGGCGGTAATGACTTCTCGGAGGGAGCTGGCCTCAGCTCAGACCGTTCTGGGTGGGGGGAGGAGGAAACTGAAGACAAAACTGAGCTGGTTCTCGTAAAAGTTTCCTTCTAAAAATAAAGACAGGGTGAGCTTAGTGAGTGCCTGCAGGGATGCCTAAGTGGAGAAGAAGCGAGCCATGCAGAAGTTCTTGAACAGGGCAGCCAGACTAAGAAGAGTGCAAAGCAAGCCTTCTCCTAACAAGCTCTGCACTGACAAGATCACAGCTTTCAGCTTCTGAAAAATCTGGTTCTGAGAAACTGAAAGTTAAGAAATTATCCACTTTTGTACTTGAAAATTTCAGAAGCACAAGCTTCAAACAAAGCTTGATTCAGTGACTCAAATATGTCACCAAGGATCTAGTTTATGTCTGTCTTTCTGTTCTTCCTGAAATCATTGGGTTGTTAGAATTAGCAAAGAAAAAATACAGGATGTGTATGTAAATTCGAATTTTAGGTAAATAATAAATAATTTTTAGTATAAACATGTCTCATGCAATATTGGGAACAATCTTATACTGCAAATCATTTATTACTTATATGAAGCTCAAATTTCAGTGTCTTTTATTTTATCTGATAGTCCTATCTAAGATTAGCACATATTCATTCCCTCTCTCTCCAGAAGCTTTCTGGTGTCTTCTCTGTGTTTGGTTGATGAAAGAGGATAGTTCTTTCCCAAAACCTTAAGCAGACACTTTCATGCATATTCTTAAGCTTAAATGCCTACTTCTAAACCAGTTTCTGTGGCTGGAGAGTTAGATGAACTGATTGACCTGGTAAAGAGGCCAAAGGCCTTTAAGAAAGGAGGAGTAGAATGAATGGTCCACCCAATGGATGTATGCTACAGTGGACTTCCCTGTGTCAGTCACAGAATCCAAGCTCCTCAAGGCTAAATGGGACATGAAAGATCACTAAAAGACTAGTCCAACCTGTTAGGTGAAGTCTAACCCCCCTTGTAATTTCTCAGTCTTTATGTTCATATCTCTACTGTCAGGGAGCTCACTTCCTTCCAAAGTGCTCATTCCTTCTTTGATCAACCCTGACTGTTGGAAAATTCTAGCTGAAATCTTTTTTTCTTGTATCTTCCATTTATTGGTTCTGATGCTAACAAGAGGGATCTGTCTACAGGGCAGTTTTCTAAACCATCTCTGGATGAATGAGCACCTACCACATGCCACGCTCTGGGTTATGTTCTTTAATATTGTTTATCTCATTGAATCCTCCCAGCACTCACGAAATAAGTGAGTCCCTATTTATGGTTACAGAGACTTGGGAGTTAAGCCACTTGCCTCCAAGTACACATTCGGCAGTAGAGCTGAATTTGTGTTTGTTTGTTTGTTTGTTTGTTTTGTAGAGACAGAGTCTCACTTTATCCTCCTCAGTAGAGTGCTGTGGCATCACACAGCTCACAGCAACCTCCAACTCCTGGGCTTAGGCGATTCTCTTGCCTCAGCCTCCTGAGTAGCTGGGACTACTGGCACCCACCACAACGCCCGGCTATTTTTCTGTTTTGCAGTTTGGCCGAGGCTGGGCTTGAACCCGCCACCTTCAGTATATGAGGCCGGCGCCCTACTCCCTGAGCCACAGGCGCCGCCCACATGTATCATTTCTTGACTGCCAACTGCTAATTTATTTGAAGAGATACAGCATTAACATCTCTTGAAATATTTAAGGTAATAAATGATAGTGATATAGGTGGTCCTAGCTTGGCACAGTATGTGGGACTTTAAAAATGACCCTGCAAATTGAAATTGCTCAAAGCAACTTTAAAGATAAATGTAAAGAAGAAAGATCATTCAGTGAGCTAAAAAAATGCTTTTGTCAAAAACATTAAAAACTCTGTTTAATAAAGGGGCTAAGTGTGATGAATGTAGAGGGAAATGAAAAAATAGTAAAACCGGCATTTAAGTGCATTGATTTTTAAATATTAGAAACATTGAGAATAAATGTGTCTTATTTATACAAGAATAGTTTGTACAGTGCTTGCCTTATTCTCATATATGAATCATGACACAGAACAAGCGTTTTTTCTGTGCCTTGGTGAATTGTCATAATCCTAGATTTGTACCAGCTTATGACTGTAGTCATTGTTTATTGTTGTATGACAACTGACCACATACTTAGCTACTTAAAACAACCTTATCTATTATCTCACAGTTCTCTAGGTTGGAAATCAGGCTGTATAACACTTAAGGTCTAACAGGGCTGAAAGACAAAGGGTCAGCTCAGTCGGACTCCTATCTAAATATTCTGGGAAAGCACCTGTTACCACCATCATTCAGATTGTTTGAAGAATTCAACCTTCAGTTTACCACTGTAGATCTGATGTACCCATTCCCTTGCTGGCTGGCAGCTGGGAGGCATTCTCAGCTCCCTGATGCATCTGCATTCTTTTTCATGGGGGCCTCCCACATCTTCAAAGCAACAATGGGACACCGGGCACATCCTGAACTTCAAATCTCTCTAATGTTTTCTACCCTTTAGTTTTAAAGCACTCATGTGGTTGGGTCAAGCACACCTAAATAATCTCCATATCTTAAAATCGACTGACTTGGGATTTAGTTACATCTGCAAGTCAATTCATAGAAGGACTACTGTTTGACTGAAGAACAAGGGGGCAGGAATCTAAAATTCTGTCCAGCGCATAACTTCTTACCTTCTGCACTTTTAATATCGTGAAACATCTTTTTCATATATTTTCATGTCACGGTTGTTGGCAGCTTTGCTTCTTCTGAAACATCTTTATTCTTTTTGTTATAAATGATTTCCTTGTTTATTTGATCATTTCTCTTTCACTGAGCTTCCTCTGGTGTGCATTTCTCTCCTATGTCGTTGGTGTCATCATTTTTATCATCAGTCATCTTCTAACCACATTCAGTGGCACTTTCAATGTTACATTTCTTTTTCTTTGCCACACTTTCATCTTTTGTTTGTTTTTAAAAATTACATATGTATTTAGCACTGAAAAACAAGAATTCAGTACTCCTGCACACTTTGCCGTGTGTGAACAGTTTCATTCTGATTCACTCTCTGCTACTTTTTTTAGTTTGACTAAATTGAAGTTTTTCCGATACATGGAGTTTTTAATTTTACTGATACACTTTTCACATTTTTAGAAGTTATATTTTTATTTATAAAACTGCATTATCATCATTCTCTCCTGTATTTTACTAATGTTTAAAATTTTATTAGTTGTTGCAGCCCACAGAGCCTATGGCTAGGAGCGAGAGTTATAAGAAATACCTGTATAGCTCAATAATGGAACACCTGGGTGGAAAGGGCATGGAGAGGGATTTAGGGCTAATAAGCATGAGAGCTCACGAGAAGAGAGCAGTGGTGAATTAGCAGTCTCTACACATGTGGTGTTGAGAAGCACAAGATCAACCTCATATTAGGCTAGAAAAGGCAGTCAAGGAGCATGTGCATTCTATCACGGACTCACGGACTCCATGACTCTGACTCTGTCTCCTCTCCTGCCTGCAGAACGCCAGCACAGCGTCTCGCTGCTGAAGATTATCAAGCTCTGCTAAAGACTAAGATCTATCTTTCTAAGAAGACTGCTTTTTTCTCTTTAAGACCCTCTCTTTCTCTCTCTCTCTCCTGCTGAAGGAGATAGCCCTCAGGCACCTAAGAGAAACTGTACTAGAGCAAGGGAACTTAGTGGTCCGCGTCCGGAACCTAGTTAAGCCAGGCCAAGACCTGGCCAGTCCTGGGCCCTGGCAAGTGGTGTCAGAAGTGACATGTGACAATTAATTTAAATATTTCATTTTTATAGCCATCGTATTCCATACCTTGAAGGAGTTCTAAGTCACATGAGGGTCACTACAAATAAACTACAGAATTAGAATTCCTTTCTAGTAAACGTAAATAGAATTATTAGACACAGAGTATGATGGCTATACATGAAATCCTTAAAGAAATAGATGTGTCTCTTATTGTAAACTTATTTTTTGAAAAATGTTGAGGGATGAAAATGTTTTCAGATAGTCAAGAGATACAATATCATTTTCAATACATTATTAAATCTCAGAAGTTCCTCTGACTGGCAGAGCAGGATAACTGTGATAGGAAGTGTATGGGTATAAATTCCCATGAAAGAATGATAATGACCCATCATTATTATTTTAATCAATTCATTTCACCACGGCAATGGCATAGTCTTTCTCATGCTCCCATCTGCTCTCTCTGAATTCAAGGAGGTTGCTTCTGTCTATCTCTCTACCTTAGTTTTACTGTGCACAACACTTTTGCCAAGGACATGATATTTATTTTAGGTCTTGTGTATTTACAGTCTCATTTGTGAGGATGAAGACCTATTCTTCCCTTCCCATGTGGCATCTATATTGTTTTCCAGTGCAGTCTCATTTTTTTTTTCTTTTTACTTTTACCTCTCTGGTCGGTGTGTTAAAGGAAAGAACTGGGTATTCTGTGTATTTTGCTCAATTCCTTGGGAAGATCACAATACATTTAAGGGCATCTTTGTTGCCATTTACTCAATATACAAATATTTTACACAGAGAAGTTTTTTTTTTTTTCTAATAGTAGGAGCACCATATATTGGAAGTGGAAGTCTGATGAAACATTTTTGTTGTACATTTTATTATATACATGTATATCCCTAAACAATATTTTGCATTGGATTGTCTATTGTCCATTTTCAAATGAAAGGCAACAAATTTATGTTTTACTAAAGATTTTATTTATGCAGCTCTGGTTAATTTCATTTTCCTTCTATATAGTAACTATGTACGCATTTTTTAATAAGTATTTATTGCTTTCTATTTTTACCTATTACTTGTAATGCTACATGAGACAGAAATTGGGGGGGTATTGGTTATGTTTGCCTTCAACCGCAGTAGATATTTCTAAACTACTTCCAGTGCATTTTTACCAATTTACAGGCCACCAGCAATGCTCCATATGGCTTTCAGACGGCATCATTTTTTAATTTTAATCATACTGAATAAATTGATATTTCAATTGTTTTTAGTTTGTATTTCTCTGAACCTAAGTGAACTTTCCAAATCATTTTTGCTCATTTGGATTTCTTCTAAGAATGATCTATTCTTTTACTATGTACATTTATCAATTACATAACTATTTTGTTAATAATCTTTTATCAGTTATAAGAACTGAAAAACTACTACCACATTGAGTTATTGGTTTATTTCTAGCATGATTTAATGTGGAAGTTTTATTATGGTCCAATACATCAATCTTTTCTCTATGTTTGGTACTTTTATTTAATAAAATTTTCCCTTATTCTCCTGTATTTCTCTAGAAATGTTTGGTGTTTTACTTCTCTACATGAAGTCTATAGCCCACATAGAAATTAATGTTGTGTCTATGGCACATTTCTATAACTTATTTATGGATAACCAATTCCAGAATATATTGGTTTGTAATCCACTAACTGTAGTAACAATTTAGTCATACATGATGACATAAATGTGTATGTTTCCATCTGATTGTGAATGCCATTCAACTGTTTGTTCCTAAAATCAAAAAGATCTTGTCTATTCTTGCCCCTAGCATTTCATATAAATCCTAAAATTACTTTGTCAACTTCCCTGAACCTATTTGTATTTTACTCAACATTGATTTTAATTCACTTAAAGTAATATTACACTTTCTTTTTCTTTTTTTTTTTTTTAGTCAGGGCTGGGTTTGAACCCACCACCTCCAGCATATGGGACCAGTGCCCTACTCCTTGAGCCATAGGCACCACCCTGATATTACACTTTCTATCCATGAGCATCCTTTCTCTATTTATTTGGGATTTTCCCAAAAATGTTGGAAGAAAACTTTGTCTCCATAAACTCCTACAGCTTTATTACTTCATAGGACCATTATTTTTTACCTTTCATTAAATCTAATTTTTAAATTTTAGTATTGTTTTGGATATTGACCTTTTATCCAGCAACTTTATTCCATTCTCTAATTCTTAAAATCGTATGTTTGTATGTTCTATAGAATGTTATCCATGTAGGCATCAAATGAGAAGAATTGTGTTCTTCCATTCCTGCTTTTGAAGGAAATACTACCTAGCTTAGTGGTTGTTGTAGACCTCTGGCATATATCTTTCTTCAGTATATAGAAGTTCTTCAGCCTTTGTTTCCATATAGTTAATGTCATTACTTCTAGGTTGTAAATGGCACTAAATTGTATTTTTTATTATCTATTGAAATTTTCACTTAAGTTTTTCTCTAATGATTTTGTGATGATTTTCTGACTTGAAATCTTGCTATCCTGTGATTAACCTGCCTTGCTGATGTTTACTTTTGGTATTTTAAAGGAGTTGGTTTGCTAACATCTTCATTTTGTTTTAATCTAGAAAATGTATTTGGTTTATATGATTTTGCGTTTGTTGTATTGTTTGTAAAATTGTCAGGTGTCCTTATATATCAGGATAGACATGGGATAGGTTCTTTTGAAGTTATAAATGTATTCATTTAAAATATTAAAAATTTGAGTTTTGTTATATTTTTATATATTTCCCTTTTGGTAAAGTTGTTCCTAAGTATGATTTTATTCTAACTGTAGTTTTATTTTTTAATTAGTCCTTTGATTTATTATTCTATTGCTTCAACAAAGATCATTGACCTAGTTGTCATGCCACTAGCATCTACCTTTGTTTCTGTCACTTGTGGATTTTTGTTTTGAACTGTGGGCAAGTCACTGCAGTTGACATGTTTTTTCATCTCTGAAACCAATTTACTATTACATATTTGGCTCACAGATTTCCAATAAGGCTCAAGTAATTATGACTGAAAATACTAAATCAAATGAAAAAGCAAAATCAACCCTCCCCCCAAATTTATAAGTTATCTGCAAAATCTTGAACGAGCACATCATTTGTGCTATTTCCTCCAATACAACATCATAGGTATCTTCTAGAACATATATGTGAATCAGAGATTATAACCCTTTCACAGCAGTGAAACTTCCCAAGTCCAATATTAACTCTAACTTGAAGATTGGCAAATTTTTTAACCACAATTATTTTAAACACTAACATGTTTAATAAATGTGCTTTTAGTATATATCCTCATATTGTGTTTTTAATTGAGACACTTTGAAATGTTTCAAAGGTCCCAAGACAGAAGGCAATATTACTAACTTTTGATTAGTATTCAGGATCATTACATACAGCTTTTAGGGGAAGTGCTCAAACTCTGAATTAGAATAGGCAGAAACAGAAAACGTCAGAATTACTGTTAAAAATATGGAAGACCTAAAGTATTGGGGTAAAAAATTTTTAAACGTATTAAGAAAAAAATTGTAGAACGACAGAATGATTTTCTGCTACAAATGATTTGCTTTTTTCAGAGAAAGGTTATTAGTTTAAAATAAAGGTAAATGTGTGCATTAAGATACACTGAGTTCCATTCAAAATGAATTTTCTTTCACCATGGGCTTGGGTTAAATTGGATTGAATTTATCCTTTTGCTCATATGGAGAAAGGAATTGTACATGGTTTGGTTCTTTCACTGGATGTTGCATAAAGCTAAATTTGCAGGACTAGATTTAGAAACAAGGCTAGAGCTGAGTGCTGTCACCCACATGGCATGTTGGCCCCACACACCAGAAGCACCAGGTTCGAACCTCACATGGGCCTGAGGAACAACAACAAACGCAAAAAGAGAAACAAGGCTAGACAGAGTTCCTCTATTTATTTCAATAAAACTCCCATTTAGGAGAAAGTACTAAGGCTCAACATTTATTTTACTATGTCAATGCCTGAAAAACATGTATAATTTTAAAAGATGAAGAGTCCAAATCAAGTCATTTTTTAAAATTTTGTTTATTATTACTGCTTACCAATGGGGAGATGCAGTTTATTTACACCAGCAGCCTTAGGGGCGAGGGGAATACAGTTAGTCAGCTGTCTGTATAGAATGGACTACTTATGCAAAAATAAGAATCTCCAAAACAAAGGACAGTGGTGAGCTTTACTACCCTCCCCCAATGATCCCAGCATGCGATAATGCCAGGCAGTGGTCCCTGGGCATGCGGTGGCAGAAACTAATGTATGGAAGAAAAAGCCACAAACCACAGAAAATTTTAAAGAACCCCTTTCCCCCATAACACACACACACACACACACACACACTCAGTTACATAACAGGATTACAAGGTGATCAATACACTTAATCAAGGAGAGAACAGGAATTCTGCAGTTAAAGGGAGGGTAGCTAGGGAAAAGGAGAGTTCCTAACCACTGTCAACTATATGGGAGGGAGTATAAAAGGAGTTTGTTCCCTCAGGGGACCTGTTAGACCAAGTCCACCTGTACTCATTCAGAGAGGCTACTGCCCTTTTGGTAGAGGGGAGAAAAAGCCCCAAAAGGAGGTAACATGAACCATTACTTCCCACTTCTTCCTCTTCTACCCAGGAGAAAAGACCAAAAGAAAACAGTAACATCATGATCTGAGTTCCCTATCAGAAGGAAGAGTGATTGGACCACGCATGGCCTTTCTTCTTACCTTCACCCTGCTTTCAATGTTTGGAAGTAGGCCACAGTGTCATTCAGACCCTTCTTACTTTCTCCCTCTGTCTAACCAAAAGTCAAGGGCAAAAAAACCCCAAATCTTTTAGCTTCCACAAACTTTGATTTTTTCAAGTTATACAATTCTTGGATTAAAGATCAATCTGTAACTAGGACCCAATCCTGATCAAGACAATACAGGGAGAAGGTAATAATAGTCTAAAAGCCCAATCTCTACTTCTTTAATTTTCTAAGTATATGACCCAATTCATTCCACACAGTTCTTAGTTCTTTCTGAGATAATGAAGAATACATGCACAAGGGTTAGAGAATGGATAAGGACCAACTCCATCCCTGCGTGTCTACCAGCCTTTACTGCTCTTCCACTTAAGTCCTAAGAGGCAGTATCCAAGAAAAGGTGGGAAGATAGAACTCAAGAAGTAAGACATACTAGCAAGGCAGTCCTAGTTAAGAGAAATGCTAAGGCATGATACTGCCTTTTAATACAAAAAATTAAGTTCTATTCCAACTCCAGTCCCAACAAAGAAAGCTGTAAGATTTTCCTCTGAGTCCTCCACAAAAACAGGAAAAAAAAAAAATCTTAAAAGAGGCCAAGAAAAAGGAAATTGGGCAGGCTTCAGAAGGGGTAGCATTAAGAGAGATGAATTGAAACTGGTAAATATGAAAGCTGGAGCGGCAAGCAGCACCTGGGGTCATGAGCTGCACCAGATAGGCAGTGGAGCAGGGGACAGGAGGAACATGGGACCAAGCCAGACACATGAGGCTAGGACCCTTATTGGAGCACAGAATGAGGTAAGAAACATTTCAAATAAAGCAGCACCGTTCTTGCTCACCTTGAGGCTCCCACCCCTTTATGCTTCATAAACCCTCGCTAAGGGAGTGAAGAGGAGGGTAGTTTTGATATGTGGCTCTTACTTCCCATCCTCCCCTAACCTATTTCCTGAAGCCAGGAAATTCTGGAGGTCTTTCCCTGACTTCCAACAACAAAAAAGATAGCTGTTGTCAAAAAGGGGATTGAGTGGAAAAATCTGTCCCTTGTAAGGGGTAGAGAAGGTGGTGACAACTTGAATGTTCTCTATAGCTAGGTTCCAACCGCCCAATCAAAGAACAGGGGCATTTAACAGGATTCTGCACACAGATGACAGATGACCCATTTCTGTTCCTTGACTCCTAGAAGTAACCCATTCACCTTACTGAGGACAGCTGGAAGAGATCCCCTCTGGGATCAGTGTTTAAAACAGCCACCTGCAGCCACTGATGCTCTTCTATAGTTCAGTACTGCCCTGGGGTGGGGAGGCAGGTAGTAACCAGGCGATATGACCAGTCACACCCATGGACTACCTAGGTAACAAGTAACTCAAGAGTAGTTAATAAATGCTCCACCAAACTTGTGTCCAGATATGAATCTTGCGGTTTGAAAGATCGTGCATAGTTGCAGAGGTCCCTACTACCTCCCTAAGGGATCATAACTGAATCCTCAGCCTATGAGCCAACTAAATTGTCCATTTGCCAAGCCTATGCCTCCAGGCAAGCAAGCAGAACAGCTGTGCTAATCCAAAGGCTAGGCCTTGTCCCCAAGTGGGTTGAAATCATTGTAAATGCTGGACCCTTGGGTGGTTTTGACCTTTTCTTCTTGTTGGAGTCAAGGCCACAGAACACCCCTACCAAATTTGATTGAGAATTCTTTTTCTTGGTTTTCCCAAGCTGAAATTGCTAGTATCCAGAGTGCACACCTGACTTTCATTTATCTCAGAGAAACCCAAATCAAAGGCTCAGAGATCAGAGGAGCAGTTCCCATGAAGGCCATCCACTATGGCCTGACCAAGAATAATGTCCAAATTGTCCAGGAGGTCCTTGACACCAGGCAGGGAGAAAGGCTGAGGAATCAAAGGATTTTTATACGCTGGGCACACAACTGCTCTCCTGTGCACTGGGGGCACTTTGGGACCCTGCACAAATCCTGGTGTGTCTACAGATGACTATGCAGCCAGTGAAGCTTCTCCAGCCCAGGGTTTTAGATCTGAACCCAGGTGGTACACTTACAAAAGGATCTTAATCCCTAATTTCTCCACTTAGGGTTTTAAAATGCTAGGGTCTTCAAAAGGAATTAGGAATTGACATTTGTCTTTTTTTTTTTTTTTTTAACCTTTTTTTACTTAGCTCATTCCTCCAAGCCACAGGACCAGTCTATGTTGCTGTCTTGGTCACTCTCAGCCTCTCTCATGTTGCAGCTACTGGAATTCTGGGGGTGAGCGCTGCAGCTCCTGATCAGGCCCATTCCCAGGCTCCGCAGGAAGGGAGCAGAGCGGGAGGCGGCACGCTCCTTTGTCTTCCACTGGCTGAATGCCAAAATCCTTCACGCTACCAGTGTCCGCGAACTCCAGGTAGAAGTAGCCACACTTGACCGCCCTGTGCACCTCAAAGCAGAATCCCAGACAAGAATCCTCTATCAGGTCTACGTATATCTCCTGCGCGATGGCCTCCAGCTTGTTAGTATCCAGGTTAGCCAACGAAATTTCCTCCATTTTAATTCGTTAAGTGATCGTGGAGAGGGCGCTCGTTTTACTCACGGCAGCGACACGTCTGGCTCCGCGCCGCGCCTGGGCCTGGAGGCCTTGCAGGGCCGCGTCCTCGGGCGGTGGGGACAGTGGCGTCCGCAGCGGCTGAAACAGCAGCGGCGGCGGCGGCGGCGACGGCTCCGGGAATCCCAAGTCCTTCGGTTCCTTCGTTCCGGCGAATCCCGCGTTCCGGGGCTGCGCGCTGCGCCCGGCCCGCGACTCGCCACCACACCGCCTCGCCGCCTCACCCGGGCCTCTTCCGCTCCGCGGCGAGTCCGCCCACCTCCCCACTTCCGCCCCTCAGCGCGCCTGCGCACTGCTCCGCGCAGGCTCGCGGGCGCCTGACGCGCGGCCCCCTGACAGCGTTTGCGTTGATAAGAATGAATGGGGTGGTCTTAGCGTGTGTCGATTTCGTTGTCTCTGCCTGTTGTGAGAAGATTGCCAGGGTGCTTTTTTAGGTTATTTTGTGTGTGGATGTAGACGTTCGCTGATGAATTCAGCATCCGTGCGTAGTTTCCTCTGGAAAAGTGAAAGTTCATAATTACGTGCACTTTTGTGGTAGATCCGAAATACCATTTTAGGAACAGTTCTCTGGACATGTTTGAAAATTTGACTTATGAGATTGGTGACCTTTATAGTACTGCCGCAGTTGTCATTTAAAACCACTAGATGGTGCAAGGAAACAAATTACAGTTTACTTTTCAGCCTTTTTTTTTTTTTTTTTGGTATGGGAAAAAAACCTAGAAACTAGGCACCAAAGGTATAATTCATGTATGTTTTCGTTGCTCAAATAAACCTAAGGCATTTATCTCACTTACAAGTTCATTATGAGATCATTAAATTAGTGTGACTATAAAGAGATGATATGCATCTCTAAAGGAGTTCAAAGAGAGAATTACATGTATATTATGTTGGGGGGCGGAGAAGAAGGAAATCTGAAATAAAGTAAATATACTGAGAATTAAAGCTTTCCCTAAAGTTATGTGCATGAATTGCAAAATGGGAGCTAGCCTACCTGGAGCAAATCCTTATTTCATGGTTAAGATTAACATAGTTTAAAACAATTGCTTGAGGCAGTGTCTTACAATAAGCGATGGTTCAGTGTATCAGCTATATTAAATCATATTTGCTATGAAATTGAGTATGAGAAAGATCGCTGTAGTATTTCCTTTATTTTATTCAACCTTTTTTTTTTGGTCCCCACCACCAGTATGAGTAGAGCAGCATCTATTATCTTTAAAATCTATCAAGAAACAGTTTTGACTAAAGAAAGAAAAATTTATAAGAAGTATTTATTGGTATGTCTTGATTTCATACTTTCCTTTGCATTTAATGGAGAGACATGTTATCTTTCCAAAAAGATACAAATAAGCATTTTTAATGTATGTGATCATCAGAATACAGAAACACTTTTATAGTTAATTATTATCTCACTGTATATTTCATGAGCACATGACTAAGTTAAACCAGTTTGGTTTGTGAGTATCCAGTTCGTGTATCTATCCAAATTTTTCTGATTTCACACTTTACCATTTTTAAAAACCACAAATTGACATATGTGGAGCCTTTTAAAACTAGATTATTTAAGATTCATATACTGTATTTCTTTTAAATCTAGAAAAGAATATTTTTTTCCCATTGTAGTCTTTGTATATTATATGTTTCCCATTCAAAATTTGGTATCATTTTAATGTAAGTTAGAATCTCCACAAAGCCAAATGGTAGGCAAGATAATATCATGATTAAGTGTATAAGTTCTTGAGTCAGATTTCCTCCTACCAGGTACTGTCCGTGTGAACTTGTCCTACCTACTTCTATAAATCTCAGTTTTTTCTTTGCAAAATGTTAGTAACAGTTCCCATCATATAGTTTTGTTGGAAGATACAAACATGATAATAAATGTAAAAGTTTTCACCTTGGATAAATACAGTAGTATATAACATTCTATTGTATCACGAATACTGTGACATGTCTAGTTAGCTGAGAAAATAGAGATATAATTACAGTTGTTTCCACTGACTCCTTCTCCCCAATGCCTTCTCCAAATATAATTTAAAGTAGTTAATAACTCAGAAATCTTTTTTTTTTTTGAGACAGAGCCTCACCCTGGATAGAGTGCTGTGGCATCACAGCTCACAGCAACCTCCAATTCCTGGACTCAAGCTAGGCTCTTGCCCCCGCCTCCCAAGTAGCTGGGACTACAGGCACCCGCCACAACGCCTAGCCATTTTTTGGTTGCAGCCGTCATTGTTGTTTGGCGGGCTCGGGCTGGATTCGAACCCGCCAGCTCAGGTGTACGTGGCTGGCGCCTCAGCCCGTTGAGCCACAGGCGCCAAGCCAGAAATCTTTTTAAAAGCTCAGGACTTTGAGACCAACCTGAGCAAGAGTGAGACCCCATCTCTACTGAAAATGAAAGAAAAAAAAAATAACTAGCTGGGTTTTGTGGCAGACACCTATAGTTCCAACTACTCTCTACTCAGGAGGCTCAGGCAAGAGGATCTCTTGAGCCCCAGAGTTTGAGATTCCAGTGAGCTATGACACCCCGGCACTCTACC
This sequence comes from Arctocebus calabarensis, assembly GCA_963573935.1. Lineage (NCBI taxonomy): Eukaryota > Metazoa > Chordata > Mammalia > Primates > Lorisidae > Arctocebus > Arctocebus calabarensis. Next base: position 3,709 of record CAUYON010006503.1, on the reverse strand, counting down.
CAGGGCACAGGGTAAGACTCTGTCTCCCCGCAAAAAAAAATAGATTATGAATTGGGGTGAAGGCTGCTTTTTAATTTCTAACATACTTTGATGTATGCTGGTGACCATACGTTAAGTAACAAGGAATTAAAATGGCTTGACAGAGGTCAATAGTTCTTCATAGTGATTTGCTGCTGTATACTTTTCTTGACAAATTTATCATGAAAGTTTTTGCAGACTTCATTTTCACAGAAGAGAACAAAAGATTGCTTCTTAAATCGTACTTGTACTGTGAGCACTAGAATCCATATTCTCAGTTATAATAATTAAGAGGCATCTTCAATAAAATTTACCTCAAAATATATACAGATAGACCTTTGTAGTAATTGAAATTCAAGTAGTCAGGATCATGGCTCAGTTTAGATTTCCTATCACTATTTTATTAAATTTATTCTTAGAAAAGGAATACTTCCATGACATTGAAAATTTATATTGAAACTCATCACCTTTCTTCTACTTGTGTCGTTTCAGAAGACTGCCTTATTGTTGAAATACACAGAAACTCTTTGTGTTAAATCGATAACACACAGAAAAGAAGAGTTAGGAAAAAACTCCTTAATTCTCTTGCATATTAGGATTCATAGCATTATTTAAACCTTTGGTATGAAAATAAAATTTAAAAAATAGGAATTTTCCATTATCTAAATCATTTTCTTAATACAAAGAAAATAGAATGGATTAGTTCTTCATAAATGAATGATCTTCAAAATTATGGCTTTAAATATTTAGTGCACAAATTAAGGCAACTAAGAGGACTGTATCGTTAAATTTTAATCTCCTTTAATTATTCTCTTTCTATTCAATAATTGTAATATATGCACAGAGAGAATCAGACCTTTCAAAGAGGAGTGCGTATTAAATTGTTACTTAAAGGGTTTCATTAAAAATTAAAAATCCATAAAACGTGTATTTTTAAGATTCACATTTTTTGTGTGTTCACATAAAATAGAATGAGACAGCAGAATGCATCAGGGATAGATCTGGACGTATAGTCAGAAGACCTGAGTTGCTATCGTATTTCTGCTTCTTAGATGACATAGAGTTAGAAGGTGAATTCGCTTTTCTAAAAAAAAAAAATATGGACTTGTATTTTCAAACTGTTTCTTTCAGAACTAAATTTCTATGAATTAAAGGAACTAAAGAAATAGTTTCTACCCAATTAATGGTCAAGTCAATTTTTTTTTATATTGGTTAATGAAGTTCAAATGATGAGTCCTAAACTGGGTATCTAAGGGTTTCTTATCACTAATACGCTTTGCTCCCTCGAGCATCTTGAAGCACCCTCACATTTTAGGGTTAAGAGATTTGTTCAGCATCTGAATATCAGCTGTGTTCTGTAATTCTCCTAAAATCCAATGATATGGCTTGTGAGTGGTCATTTTTAGTTTAAATAGTTATTTAATCTAGGGATTTTGACTATTATGAATTTCACTTCTGTTAAGAGAACAGTTATTAAAACTATAGCTATTTTCTTTTTATTACCCAGGTATTTTAAGATAAATGAGTAGAAAAGGAGAAAGAGAAGGTACATTTTGCCATATTTTCTTCTCTTATGAACAGCACTTTCATCAGACTATGATTTAATCTCAGAAATAAGCTACTGCATTTTATGTCTTTGTCAATAATTTGCTGAAAGGAATATATGTGTGTCATAACTCTGTAAATACTTGCATGTTCTCCCAGGCATGGCTTGCTTGAAGTTTCAAATTCATCTTTGAGTGGAATGCATTCTTTAGAATTTGAATTTAAAAATGGATTTTTATGGTTTGAATAAGATTCAGAGGTGCTAACATTTGACATTAAATTAGGACTCAACTGTGAAACTGAGGCAATGTGTTAAATTTTGGAATTTATTGGATTGTAATCTGTCAAAGGGAAAGACAATATATCTAGGTAGTAGAATAATACACTAATGTAACATAACAATTTTAGTAGTTTGCCTCCTAAAATATTTTTAAAAGATGAATTCTGAAGATATCAATTATTCAGAACCACTATGATCAATGAAAGGTCTTCTGAGGATCTCTAGAATAATTTCCACATATTAGACAGATTCTTTTTTACTTATGATGGATTTATGTTCCCATAAACCTATCATAAATTAAAAATATCATAAATTAAAAATTCACTTAATACACCTAACCTACTAAATATCACACCTTAGCCTAGATATTTTACCTTTAACATGTTCAGGATATTTACCTTAGAGTGCAATAAGGCAAAAATCATACAATTCAAGTCTATTTTTTAATAAGGTACTGATTATCCCATGCAAATCTATTGTATAACTCACTGAAAGTGAAAATGAAATGGTTTGTGAACACTCAAAGAACTGTTTCTACTGAATGCTTATCACTTTTGCCCCAACATAAAATCAAAAATATAAATAAGCTGAATCGCTGTAAGTTGGGGATTGTATATATTTTTTAAAAAAATTTAAAAAAGAATTTAAAAATATTTTTAAAGTATTTATGATACTGCCCATGAAGGTTATAAGCTATTGCTTAAATAAGAATAGAAAAATTATTGTTGGTCTCCCCCTGTGTGTGGCAAAGTCTAGATGGTAGTATATTTGTTTTCTTTTTTTTATGGTTATAAGGATTAAAGGAGAAAATGCAAATTTGAGCACTGAAAATCATTTATGAACAGGCAATATTAATTACATAACAATTAGCAGAGATTTCTAAAAACCCTTACCTTAAAGGAATTTCAAATGTTTAGAAAATTTGCAGCCATATAATGAATAATTTCTGTATACCTATATTCGACTCAGATTTACTCATTAACATTTTGACGTTTTTTATTTATTCCTTTCTATTTGTTCCATCAAGGTTTCCTTCTTATCACAAAAAAATTTAAACTACTTTTTATGATCTATTTGGTAGTAAGTTGCAGACATAATGCCCCATTATGACTAAATATCTCTGATATTTAGTTAAAAATAAGGCCTTCTCTTAATATCACCACAATATAGTTACTGCATTTGAGAATTTGGCTAGTTTATGTATTGAAGAATCATGATTCTAATATAGAATCCATATTTGATGTTCCAACAACAGTGTAAGCCAGTGCTGTCAGTTACATCATTTTTTCCTGGATCCAATCCAGGCTCACATTTACATTTACCTGGTATGTGTATCCAGTCTCCTTAAATAGGGAACAGTTCGATAGTAGAGAAATTGTGAAAATAAAATAATGATGTACACAGAGAGAAGACACTAGATTTCAATCTAATATGAGAGAATAAAAATATGTTTAGAGATAATCTCCCTTATTAAAGACTGGGGTAAAAATTCATCTTAATAGATTGGGATGTTACGTAAAGCAATTCTTCTTAAAAACAAAGACAAATGTGAAGAAAGCTAACTTATCAAAGTTGGTTCAAACCAGGTTTGTTATAGACATAAATTTCCTCTGAAACTTTTTTTTTAACAAGTGAATAGTTTATTAAGAATTAAACAAAGATATAATGTGATACAGTACAAGCAAGACACTCAAGATAGGTATAATATTATTTTTACTCAACTCTTTTAAAAATTTCTTTCCCCTGTAAACTTCTCTGCCTCTCACGTATCCTAACCACACAGAAAAACAGATTTGTTATTCACAGAAAACTTTCACTGCATGGTTCCCATCAGTGTGTGAGAGTAGTGCACGCTGCCAATGGCCT
>CAUYON010006501.1:0-25096 GCA_963573935.1 Arctocebus calabarensis | reverse complement strand
ACAAATATGAAATGTCCGTCTTTATCCTTCTTTACTTTGGTTGGTTTAAAGCCTATTGTATCTGCGAATAAGATTGCAACACCTGCTTTTTTCTGTTTTCCATTTGCCTGGAATATAGATGACCATCCCTTCACCTTGAGTCTATATTTATCTTTTAAGTTAAGGTGAGATTCTTGTATGCAGTAGATATTAGGTTTAAGTTTTTGTATCCAGTCAGCCAACCTGTGTCTCTTTAGAGGACAATTTAAACCATTCATGTTAATTGAAAATAATGATAAGCCACTTGGGTGTGGAGTGGGTATCTGGGGTCCTTTTGCCATTGTAGAGTTAAGTATGTGGTTGAAAGTTTCTGCTTGAGTTTACTTTTATGGTGGAGATTTGTGCTGGTCGTTATGGAGGATAGGTCTGAGAATATCCTGGAGAGCTGGTTTAGTTATGGCAAATTTCTTCAACATATGGATGTCATTAAAGTATTTAATTTCTCCATCATAAAGGAAACTCAGTTTGGCTGGATAAAGGATCCTGGTTCAGAAGTTATTTTGTTTTAGGAGGTTAAAGGTCGATGCCCACTCCCTTTTAGCTTGAAAGGTTTGAGCAGAGAGATCTGCAATTATTCTAATATTCTTCCCCTTGTAAGTACTAGATTTTTTGCATCTGGCTGCCTTTAGAATCTTCTCCTTCATGTTAACTTTAGTGAACTTAACCATGATGTGCCTGAGGGATGTCTTATTTGGATTGAGTCATGCTAGCGTTCTGAAACTGTCTGCTATCTGAATTTCAGAGTCTCTAGATATGTCTGGAAAATTCTCTTTTAAAAACTCAAGAAGAAGGGACTCTGTGTCTTGTGAAGCCAGTTCATCACTTTCAGGTATCCCTATGAGGCGAATATTGTTTTCCTTTGAGTTATCACAGAGCCCTCTGAGAGAATGATCCGTTTTTGCCTCACATTTCTCTACCTCTTTGAGCGTTTGGGAGTGTTTGAAATCTCTGTCTTCGGTGTCAGAAGTCCTTTCTTCTGCTTGTTCTAGTCTGCTACTGAGGGCTTCTACTGTATTTCTCAGATCTTTGAGGGCTGCAACTTCTTGTCTCAGTGTGTTGAAATCTTTGATCATTTTGTCTTTGAATTGGTTGAATTCTTGAGACATCTTCTGAATTAATCCTGCTATTTATACCTCCATTTTTGTTTCCATTTTGTTGATCTTGTTTGCAATCCAGAATCTAAATTCGATTTCAGACATCTCCACTGTTTGTCAATGGGATCCTCTGGATCGGATCGTTTGTCATTATTTGGGTGAGTTTCACTGTCCTGTTTATTCATGTTGCCAGAGTATTTCCGCTGATTCTGCTCCATGATTGTTTTTCAGTTTTTAGCTAGATGAACAGGTCAGTGAAATTGGACTGGAAACTTCTACGGTTGTGGTTGACCAGCACTCCACCTAGGAACTGGGACTGGTGACTGCAGCTTTTCCTCTATAATTTTGCCAAGTACCTGTACAGTACTATAGTTTATGACTGCAGAGGCCTACTTAGTGTAGTGGGGGTAGGTGACTCTGTCTTGTATCCAACTGATCTCTGTCAAATCCTAGTGATTCTGTAACCCTGGAGTGCAGTCTCAGGTTCAGTGAAATACAAACACCTAGGACATTCCTTCACCCACCAGTAGTATCTGGAAGAGGACAATCAAACCTTCCCACTACAGAAAAACCTGGGGCCCGCCTTGGAGGGTCCTTGGATAATTTGTACAGTTCAAGCATTCCAGACCAATTATCTCTGACAGCCCCCCACTCTCTAGCTGGAAATTTCAAGAGAGTTCCAGCAACTAGATGTTAGGGGCTATAGGAAGCTCAAGTGTGATTTGAGCACCTTCAGAGCTCCAAGGAGTCAGAAATGCCCATCCAGTAGGAGGTTTAGAGCCAGGGGAGTGGTGCCTCTTACCTCACCTTGGTTGTCCTTCACCACCGGATTTTGGTCACCCCAGTCTCTGGTAGTCTCTCTGGCAGACTTTGTTAACATGGTCTCTGTGTCCCTTGTTCTGCCCAAAAAGCAAATGGGCAAATGAGCCTGCCAGAGTCAAAATAGGTCATTGCCTCCTCCTCGTAGTTACCACCATCTACCACCATCCAGGAGGGGAGGCTGGGGTCTGTCTGCCTCAGGTGCTCAGTGGCAGCTGAAGAAAGTTCCACCTGAGCTCAGTCCAAACCTGAGGATATCCAGACAGCAAAAGAATTTCTGCCTCGGCCTCTGCACCTTTGTTGCTGCTGTTCTGTAGTACTGGAATCCCTATAGGGCTAGGTATGGCTCCCTCTGAAAGGCTGCAGAAATGGGGAGATGACTGTCCAAAGTTAGACCACAACAGGATCACTCTACTAATGCTGAAGTTGGGTGGAAGATGCCTCCTCTTAGGTTCGTGCACATCAGCAGCTTCCGAGCCTCCACCCGCAGTGTGGGAACCCTAGCCTCTGTCTGCTGCTGAAATACTCTTTATCTTTGGGCCAGGACAGTCCCCTTTTCCTCTGTGTCTTCCTGTATAGTTACTGGATTCACAGGAACAGTAAAGCAGTACATCCACCGTCTATGCAATACCCAGTCCTAGCTAAGAAATGCAGACAATCTGGATTCTGGATGAGTTGGACTTCTAGACTTCCAGACCAGGGGAGGGAGTAGACTGAAGGATCAGGTGGCAAGGAAAACATTTAGAACACCAATCACATTGAGGCCAAATGAACTAATAAACAAGTAAAAAGCCTACCAGACACACAAGCCCACAGATGCACCCACAGTCAGAAATACATGGACATACAGACAAGACATAACAAACAAACAAAAAACCAAACAACAACAACAAATATCTACAGTAAAAATAATGATACTTGTAAAATACTTGGGAAAAGAGAAAAAAAGCCTCTAGAAAGTCTGATATAAGGACTCTCAGAAGCCCTAAGAAGGGATGAAGAGGAAGGGGAGAGAGAAAAAAGAAATTAGTGTTCGTAAAAGAGTTACAAAACAGAAGAAAGGAAAAAGAAAAATACAATTGAGAATAGAAGAAAATAAAAATAACCTAAGAAAAAAAGAAGTGAAATAAAAAATTAATTATCAATGGCTCCTCTGAGAAAAGGTTAAAAAAATCATCCTCAAAAATATTATTCTTGTATATAGAAACACACATCTATATTTCTCTGGTAGATATCAACTTTAGTGGAATAAATTTATAATTCAATATACTGTGTGGACACCAGATGGCGCTGTGAGTGGTTCCCAGGCTTATACGTGATTCAGCATTTATTTTGTTACTATGGTAACCACTCTATCTGTCCAGTCGCCATTTTTGGAGTTTCTCCAACAGTTTGCATTCTAAAAGGTTGTGCTCCAGACAGCACTCCCATCCGACCTCCAAATTTGGTGTAGGAGTCCACATTTCACAAATCTCTCCACTCTGCTCTCACGTTCTCTCGCAAACTGGCAACTTCAATCGGCTGTGGGAGAGGGGCTTGCCACTGCAGCTGCAGCAGTTATGGGGTAGGGGCTCGCTGCTGGGACTGTGGTGGCTCTGGGTGCGCTGGTGATTGCTGCTGCCACTCTGGACTGCTGCTTTTTCCACAGCTCAGAGTATCTCCTCCACATCCCAGTTCCCTGCACACCCTGCACAGTCAGACCTCACCAGAATTCCCCACCAGGGATGGCAATGTCGGATCAATTACTCCCAATGGTCTGGGGAAAAGGTGTTTGCCATTTGGAACAATTCAAAATGTCTGTTTCCTGCCAGGATCCCCTCCTTCAATTCTCCCTTGGGCTGCCTAGTCCTCCATGGCTCCAAGTAGCACCCCTTTCTGGTTGCCAAACTCTGGAATCTACGCTTCAACAAAATTTTCATCAATTAGGTTATGTGAGTTGCAAACTGCTGTCCTCCCTGTGGGAGGGGCTGGCTGCCATGTCTCTGCCAGGCAGGAGAAAAGTCTATAGCAGAGTCCATGGTTTTGAACTACACCTCAAATACAGCAATCCACCAGTTCACTGCCCTTCTCCAGATGTCCATCCATGCCAATAATTCACACAGGGAAAGATCCAGAGCGCCCTCCCTCTCACCCGGTGTCCTGTGAGAGATGGGCTATGCGACTGTGTCCACCGCCATCTTACTCCACCTCCCTTAACCTGTGTTCTAAAAGCAAACAGAGTTTTTCCTTTCTTCTGTATGTCTATCTATTACATAATATAAATAAAATTTCTGAAGAAGCATGTCTTGGAGAGAAGACATAACTACAATTATAAAGGTGGAGTCATATGTCCAGACACACATGCCAGTACCTTCAGAAGTTAGATGTTCTTATTAGTTTCTGAAGGAAGACATATTCTAACAGCATATTCCCCATTTTTTAATATGATGAACACATTCCCCATATTTCACATCAATCCTTTACTCTCAGGTCTCATATGGAGCAGTGAAAGAGAAAACTAGAAAAACATTAAAGAAAAAATAAATGGTTAGGAAGATAATATGAAGGACAAAAAAAAAATAAAATTGAATGGAAGGCAAGGTGTGCTTGGATAAAACGGGGTGGAAAATAAGTAGGAATTATGTAATAGCTAATATATACTTATTAAACACCATTAAGCAAGTGCATTTTACTTTCTTGGCATTATGATTATTAATATTGCTTCATATTTTGATGTAGTAATTGTCTGTTTTCTTTTCTGAACATATTTATCTTCCTTCATTCTTTACGTTTTTTTTTCTAGTCCTTATCTTAAACATTGTTATTTTTATTAAATTTTAAGCCTTTTAAATTCTGTGAAGGCAAAAAGTGGAAACCTAATCAACACATGTATATGTAAAAATTAAAAAAAATTAAAAAAGAAAGTGCATTTTACAATCTACTTATCCATATTTAAGAAGTAATATTTACTAAACATCTCAAAATATGGTCCATTTGTATAAAATATAATCAATACAACGTTTTGGTCTATACCAGCATAAAAAATTTAACAAAAGAAATGATGTACTCTCCATGATTTTTAAAGTAGGATAATCTGAAATACAAGACATCCTTTCAGTTGATAATGAAACAAATGCAATGATTTATGACAAATACATACTAAATACATAATTGGAATCACTTTCTTTTCTTTTAGTCTTTTTTCCCTCAGTTTTTGGCCATGGTTGGGTTTGAACCTGCCACCTCCAGCATATGGGGCCAGCGCCCTACTCCTTTGAGCCACAGGCACTGTCTCGAAATCACTTTATTTTCAAGTATAACTTTGGTGACTTCCAGTTTCTTCTTAAAATCAAATTAGTTTTTATACCTAGCTAAAACCAATGCTTGTCCCTAAGAAAAACAGTCAAGTAGCCTATTTTCCACTCTTCCTTTTCTTCTTCCATCTAAGAATTAAATGTTCTTCTCTCACATTTCAACTTGACCTTAAAAAATATATATGTATTTCAGAAAGAACCCCAAAACTATCTTGCGCTTCAAAGGAAAATGTGAGTTATGTAAAATGCCCATTTCACATGGAATTTTCATTTTTAAATGTCTTAAAGACAAAGAAATTACTTAAAAAAAATAAGCAAATAAGAAAAATGAGTAATTTCAAGGCAGAAAGTTCATCTCTTCTATATATGATATTGTGTTAAAAGCAGAATTGGTATCAGATGCTTTCTTTTCACATGAAAAACTGCTAAGCAGTGAACAATACTCCCCCCAAAATAAGAAATGCTCTTAAGCCATTATACTCATGTGAGTGTTTGATATTCTTAAACTTCCTTCAAATGAATACTAGCTTGATCTAGAAAGGAATAAATATGATAAACTAGTGAAAATATAATAAATTCCTTTATAATAAAATTAATTTTCTGATTCATCCACTTTAAAATATCTCAGGCAATCTAAAACTCTACAGAATTTTTGTTTCTCAACAAAGAACAAACATAGGTACCAAAGACAAAATGTATAGATTCAAGGTTTCTGTTAATAGGACTTGTTGAGGAAAATTACTTTTCTAACAGTGACATTATTATGAAGATTAATTTTCCCATGTGAAAACTTGATATAAATCACTTCAAACAAATTTTCAAGAAATTTTTATAAAGCTCATTAAGGTTTGTTCTCTTAGGTAATTAAAGGCTTCACAGAACAGTTACAGTCTTTGCCAAAAGAAAGCTTCACACAGGTTAACCAGTTTGATGAAAGTATTTCAAATTGTATACAAAACCAGGACTTTGTACACCATAAATGCATTAATGTACACAGGTATGATTTAATAAAAAAGAAAATCATTTCATACGGGAAGAGTGTCCCAAAAAATAAATGTCAACAAAGAAACCTGTTTTTGTTATGGAATATGCTAAGATCCTATTCACTTTTGTTTATTATAGTATACTGTCTTCACTGATTTCCTGGCTTATTTTCCTCTCATATTCTAGAATATTGTCTTCTATAAGAGATATTTAATATTTTCCTTATTTTATACAATTTATTTGTGTGTCATAAAATAAAGCAAAATTTGCTTAAACATTTACTATATATGTATCCCTCTTAATTTGTACATAGAATGATAAAGGGTACATAATTCTTCAGTACCCAGGTATCAAGAATAATGAAGGCTTGGCGCCTGTGGCATAACGGGCTAAGGCGCCAGCCACATACAACTGAGCTGGCGGGTTCGAATCCAGCCCAGGGCCACCAAACATCAATGACAGCTGCAACCAAAAACAAACAAATAAAAAAAAAATGGCCAGGCGTTGTGGTGGGTGCCTGTAGTCCCAGCTACTTGGGAGGCTGAGGTAAGAGTATCCCTTGAGCTCAAGTATTTGAGGTTGAATATTTCAGAATGTATATGAAACACATTGTGCCCTATGATTGCACCAATGTACACAATTATGATTCAATAAAATTATAAAAAAAAAAAAGAATTTGAGGTTGCTTTGAGGGATGACACCAGGCACTCTACCAAGGGTGACCAAGTAAGACTCTGTCTCAAAAAAAAAGAATAATGAAATGCCCATGAAATATTTTATTTTATAAAACGAAGTCTAAGAAGGCTGCTTACCACATCTATCACATCAGATTCGATTTCTGAGATCCGTCTATAAGGAAAAGAAAAATAGTTAGTATCTAATTGTTAATATAAAATCTGTTATTTATTTAAGCGCACAGAATAAATATTTAAACTAGCATGTTTAAAATCTATTTATTTCTAAGCTACAGAAGGGAATTCTTCAGAATCTGAGGGAATAGACAAGCTGAAATTCTCTGTCTTTTAACAGATGGCTTTTATCTATTTACACTTTTGTGGTTATGATACATTTGGTTTTATTCTACCTCCTTATCTTATTTCTTCTATATACCATGTTTTTTACTTGGCTCGTTTTTCTCTCCTTCCTTACATTCTAATAAATTTTCCTCATTCCCTTTGTTTCTCCTTTTATTAGAAGGATATTTCATATTCTATTTATACACCTTTAACCTGAAATTTTAACATTAATTGCAGAATTATTGTGGTTCATTAACACATATGTTCTTTAACAAATATAATGACTTTAAAGCCCTACACTCCTTTCATTGATCTCCTATGCTGTCATTGGGAATATTTTAATTTGTTCAATTTCATCAACTATTTTTTTCATCAACTATTAATATTAGTCTTCTTTAACTTGAAAATCTTAAAAAGGTAATATTTCAATGATTTTCCTGTTCACTATAGGTTCTAAAATAATCCATTTACTTATTTTATAATTAATAACAGACTATTGTTAATATAAATATACTGCTTGATAATATTTTTACATATGTATGTAGCTGTATGATCATAATAGAAGAAAATAGAACCTTTCCAGTACCCCATAAAATTCCTGCATGTTTGTTCCAAGCCTCTACTGCCAAATAGTAACTAATATTCTGAATTATCTCATAATGATTTTTTTGAATTTGATATAAATGAAAATATGCTACAAATATTATTTTGTCTGTGGTTTCTCTCTTCACCATACTACAGTTTCATTTATATCTATCATTTTTATAAATTTGCTTTGTTCCATTTCTTTTTTGGGTTTTTATTCCTCTTTCTTATTTCATTTCCAATTAAATATTTTATTCTATTTCTTCTCATTCATTAGGCTTTGACTTATGCCACCTGTTACTATTCTTTCTACAGGTACTATACAAAAGGTTTTTATTTATTTATTTTTTTCATTTTTTAGAACAAAATTTTTTTACAAGACTTCAACTCAATCTGCTTTGGTATCACTATTGACACAATGCATACTGAGGGATTAAAAGAGATATATTTCCTTTAGCTTTACATAAACCGGAATCCAATATAATGCCAGTTTCTTCTTCCTGTGTGGCTTTGAATGCATCTTTAAAAAAAACAAAACAAAACCAGACAAAGCAATTCTTTATAATGTACAACAGCTTAAGCAAACTACTTTAGTTTTTTTCCATTTAAAGATTGGGACTCAGACTACTTATCTAAAATTTGCTATTTATAGGGAAATCTCTAGAAAAGAGGATAACTTAAAGACAAAGTTTATCTGGCTTTCATAATACAATCTCACTATGATGGCTTTAGAAGAATGTAAATAAATAATATTGATAGACAGTATAGATTGACAATTTTCTGACAAACCCAACAGGTTTTTAATTTGTGTTTTGGAAAACTCTATGTGCTCTCAAGATTACTTGAGGGGGTTCATGAGTTCAAAATTTTTTTCATAATAATACTAAGAGAGCATTTCCCTTTTCACTCTCATTTTTAATGAGTATAAAGTGGAATATTACAGAGAGTTAATACATAAAATATCATAAAATATTAAATGTAGAAGCAAATATGAATATTCAGCTATATTCTATTAAACCAGAATTTAAAACAATTAGAAAATATAAAATGATGCAAATCTTCTCCTTGATTTTTGTTTGGCTTAAAAAGTAGTTATATTTATAAAAAATACACTACTTATATTATTATGTAGTGGGTTTATTAAAAAATAAATAAACTAATACATATTTTCTAAATTCATCAATTTGGTTTTTAATATGGAACCTATTGACAGATTTAACCCACACAAACAAAGGCTTTTTGCCACCCACAATGATTTTTAATAGTATAAGTGACTCCTGAGAAGAAAATGTTTGCTAAATATTATATGGCAGATTACATTATGTGTCTGATTTATTGCAGTCCACACTTAATGGGTAATTCTACCACTTCTAAACACTGTCTAGAATTTTATATGAAAATCTGTGGCATTGTTGTCATGTTTGACTTCTTAAAATGTTATCTATAACATTGTAAATGTTTATCCATAAGATAAAATGTTTAATGTCTATGTATAAGACATTAATATTGTTTTTGTTCAAATATGCAAATATTCTTTCCTCTTTTACCCACATTAGTACTTTTTCTAGGGTCCTTCATTTCTTTGCATAGTTTCTTACTTATATCTGAGATAATTTTCCTTGATGCAGAACTCCTCCCTTTACTGTAGGTCAGGTCTCCAGAATTTATTCTAGTTCACCCATCCTTTAATCATTTATTTTTGTTTAAAAAAATTTTAATTCTGTCTTAGTTTTGAAGGACATTTGCATAAAATTACTTTTGTCCTCAACTATGAACAGCAGAATAAAAGTCAACAGTGTAGTTTTCTTTCACACCTTTAAAGATATCACAAAATTATCTTCCAGCGAGAGTGACTAATCCTCCTGGTTTGCTTAGGTCTGTTTGTAACAAAAGGCCTAATGGACCTAAAGTCCTTTGGACTGAAGGATTTCATGGCAATCCTTCAATCCAAAGAAAGTTTGAATGGTTTGTAATTCTACTTTTGGCTTCCATTGCTTCTGCTAAAAAGTCAGTTACCAGTCTTAGTGTGGCTCATTTGAAGAAATTCTTTCTGTGGCTGATTTTAAGATATTTTTTCATCCATCTTTCATGTTTTTATTATTTCAAGAATTTAAAATAATGTGTGTTAGTGAGATTTTGTTGGTTTAGAACCTGGTTGTGGTTTGTTGAACTTCAATTTGTGGGTTGTTATCTTATATGTAAGTTAGTTATACCTTTTAAGCCTGGCATACATGCTTTCCTCTTGGTTTTTAAGTTTTTAGTCTCTCAGTACTTTAGTTTGATTATTTTTAATTGACTTATCTTCTAGTTTACTAAAACTGTTTGCTATTGAATCCATTTATCAAAATAGTTTTAAATTCAGATATGATATTTTGTAGTTCTATATTATACGACTAAATATTATTATACACTTTGATTACCTCTTGGAAAAAATCAACTTTTCATCTATTTTATCCATATTTTTATTTAATATAATAATCATAATTACTTTAAATCCCTTCTAATCTCTTATATATCTGTGGTATCTGTTGTTATTTCTTATTTTTTCATTTCTGATTGAAGTTATTAGAGATTTTAATTTTCTGTTTCTAGTTAATCTGGCCAAAATTGTGTTGACTTTGATTATCTTTTCCAAGAACCAACTTTTTGTTCCATTAATTCCTTGAGTTATTCTTTTGTTTTCTGATTTAATTTTGGTTATTTATTTTCTTCTGCGATTGGGGATTGGATTACTCTACATTTTCCACGTACTTGAAGTGATTCATTTGGCAGTTGATGTGAGCTCTATTTTTCAAAAGTAAGTATTGAATGCAATAAATTTCCCTCATAGGACTGCTTTTGCAGTATCCCACAGATTTTGGTAGCTTGTGCCTTCATTGTACTTATATTCTCCTTGATTAACTTCTCATTCAGCAAAGAGTTCTTTAGCTTTTTCTGTTTTCTTTTTTTAATTTTTTTATTAAATCATAACTGTGTACATTAATGCTTCTATGGGGTACAATGTGCTGATTTGAAATACAATGTGGAATTCTTACATCTAACTGATTAACATAAACATCTTCTTGCTTACTTATTCAAGAAATTTAAAGAAATGAAATTATACCTTATATCTTTTCACACCACAAGGCAATAGAGATCTGCGTCAGCTCCAACAAAAGCTTTTATCCCTACAGAAAGTCACAGAAACTAAATGAGTGTTGTTTAGTTTCTGTGACATTGTATATGGATGAAAGTTTTTGTTGGAGCAGAAGCAGATCTCTATTGCCTTGGGTGTAAAAAGATACAATGTATAATTTCTTGTCTTTAAATTTTATTGAGGTTTTCTTTGTTTCCTAGGATATGATCAATTTTGAAGTATGATCTGTGAGTTGATGAGAAGGAAATATACTCATTATTTGGGGGATAATATATTCTGTATATGTGTATTAAGCCCAATTATTCTAAAGTCACATTCAAGTCCCATATTTCTTTGTTTGGTTTGTGTTTAGATCTTTTCAGTTCTGCCAGAGGGTTCATAAAGTCCCCAGGTATTATGGAGATGTAGGGTATTGTTATACCTTGAATATTGTTAGGTATTGAATATTGTTAGACCAATTAGGGTTCACTTCATAAATCTGGGAACATACACATTGGGTGAATATGTATTTAGAATTGAAATGTCCTCTTTTTGTCTTGTTCCCTTGACCTGTATATAGTGGCCATATTTTTCTTCCTTTACTTTTGTCGCTTTAAATCCACTAGTATCTAAAAATACAGTTGCAACCCCTCCCTATTTATGATTTACATTGTCCTGAAATATTGTTTTCTAATCCTTAACCCTGAATCTTCTTTTGTCCTTCAAGGTTAGGCATGTTTCCCGGAAGCAGCAGATATGGAGTTTCTGCTTTTGTATCCAGTTAGCCAATCTGTGTCGCTTCAGTGCAATATTCAAGCCATTCAGATTTACTGAGAGAAGTGATAAATTTGATGGAGTTATATTTGCCTTATTTGGTAAAGTTCTGTTGATTAGTTTTATTTCTTGTTGCACTGTGGAAGCTACATTTTGTCCTTTCGTTTCTGGGCATCTACTTTGCTGGAGGTACATTTTGACAGTCAATGTGGAGAATGAGTCTGAGTATTTCCTGCAGAGCTGGTGGTGGTAAATTTCCTCAATGGCAAATTTCCTCAATGTTTGGATGTCAGTAAAAGATTTGATTTCTCTATTGAATTTGAAGCTTAGTTTAGCAGGATACAAATTCCTGAGATGAAAATTGTTTTGTTTTGTTTTGTTTTTATTTTGCATAAGATTTTTTATTTAATTGGTATTATTTTATTGATAGGTATAGGTGATTTTTTTTTTCATTAAATCATAGCTGTGTACATTAATGCAATCATGGGATACTATGTGCTGGTTTTATATACAATTTGAAATATCTTCATCAAACTGGTTAACATAGCCTTCATGGCATTTTCTTAGTTATTGTGTTAGTATATTTATATTCTACACCCAGTAAATTTCACATGTACCCTTGTAAGATGCACCATAGGTGTGGTCCCACCAATTACCCTCCCTCCACCAATCCTCCTCCCTCCGCTCTCCTCCCTCTCCCCTTTCCCCTTCTTCTTGGGCTATAATTGGATTATAGCTTCATTCTGGGTTATAGTTGTATTTTATCTTCATATGAAAGCGTGGGTGCTTATGTATTGGTTTCATAATATAATTGGCTTTAAAGCAACAGTGAAAAGAAAGGCAAAGGTGAAAAATATATATTGGTCAAGGGAACAATACAAGAAGAAGACATTTCAATCCTAAATATTTATTAACTCAACATAATGCTCCCAGAGTTTTAAAACAAACCATCTTTGGTTGGAACAATATTATAACACATACCACCATAACATTCTTATATCTGGGGACTTCAACACCCCACTGAAAGAACTGGACAGATCCTCTGAGCAGAAACTGAAGAAAGAAATGATGAAATTAAACACAACTCTTGAACAAATGGGCTTAACAGACATATACAGAACATTTTACCCCAGTATTACTGAGTGTATACGATTCTCATCATCTCATAGATTATTCTCCAAAATTGACCATATGCTAGGACACAACTCAAATATAAACAAATTTTAAAATAATAGAAATTGTACCTTGCACATTTTTGGACAATAATGGAATAAAGGTAGAACTCAACTCCAACAAAAATGCTCATCCCCACAAAAGTCATGGAAATGAAAAAAATTTATGCTGAATAACAGGTGTTTTCAGAAAGAGATAAAGAAGGAAATGATTAGATTCCTCATTCAAAATGACAATGAAACCACATGCTATCAAAACCTGTGGGATACTGAAAAAACAGTCTTGAGAAAGAAGTATAACATATTAAATGTACACATCAAAAAAAAAAAATAGAAAGAGCAAAAATAAACAATGTGATGGATCATTTAAAGGAACTGAAAAAGGAAGAGCAATCCAATCCAAACCTAACAGAAGAAAACATATTTTCAAAATTAGATCATAACTAAATGAAATCAAGAACAAAATATTCAGAGATTAATATAACAACATGATGACTATTTATTATTATTGTTATTATTAAGTATAGAATATAAATGTCTTAACATAATAATTAGGTAAATGAGGTGAAACCCTATATTAACTAATTTGATCTAAGCATTCCAAATTGAATATAAATTCAGCACATTGTACCCCATAAATGCATTAATGTATACGTGACTATGTGTCTATGACTTATTAAAAAAAATGATGACTCTTTTAAATTTATTTATACAATTGACAAACTCAACTCCAAAAAAAATTTTCATCCCCACACAAAGGCATAAAAATTAAACAATCTTATGCTGAATGCCAGTTGGGTCAAAAAAGAGATAAAAAGGAAAATAGTAAAATTCCTTGAACATCACAATGATAAAGCTACAAGTTACCAAAACCTATGGAATACTGCAAAAGCAGTCCTAAGAGGAATAGTTATCACATTAGATGCCTACATCTGAAAAACAAGAAGATACCTAATCAACAACCTAATGAATAATCTTTAAAAAATGGAAAAGAGAGAACTATCTAATCCCAAACTGATCAGAAGAATAGAAATAGCCAAAATTATATCAGAAATAAATAAAAATGAAAGAAAAAGAATTATTTGAAAAATTAACAAAACAAAAATATGATTCCTTAAAAAGACCAATGAAATTGATAAATCTCTGTCCAGATTAACTAGAACCAGAAAACTAAAATCTATAACAACTTCAATCAGAAATGAAAAGGGGAAATAACAACAGATGCCACAGATATACAAGAGATTATCTCTGACTCGTACAAAAAAAATCTATGTCCAGAAATTTGACAATATGGAGGAAATGGATCAATACTTGCAATCACACAATCTCACTACATAAACAGGAAGAAATAGATTTATTTAACAGACCAATATCAAGCACTGAGATTGCAGAAACAATAAAACATTGTCCAACAACAACAAAAAAATGCTCAACACCAGATGGGTTCACACCAAAATGTTATTAAATCTTCAAAGATGAGCTTCTACCTACACTGTAGAACCTATTCTGAAACATTGAAAAGGAAGGAACTATCCACAACACTTTCTCTGAAGCAGCCATCACCCTAATACCCAAATTAGGAAAGGACTCAACTAAAAAGAACAACTACAGACCAATATCACTAATGTATATAGATACAAAAATAAGCAATAAATACTTAGCCAATAAATTACAACTACACAGTAAAAAAACATATATACAACATCATCAAGTAGGCTTCATCCAAGGGATGCAAGGCTTGCTTAACACAGGCACTTACATAACAAAATTCACCATATCAATAGAAGCAGAAACAAAAACCATATGATCCTCTCAATAGATGCAGAAAAAGCATTTGATAAAATTCAGCATTCTTTTCTAACAAGAACACTTAATGAGCATAGAAGGCATATTTCTTAAACTGATTGAAGCCATTCAAGGCAAACCCAGAGCTAATATCACATTAAATGGAGTAAACTGAAAGCTTTTCCACTTAGAATTGGAACCAGTCATAAATGTCCTCTATCACCACTACTATTTGACAAAGTGCTAGAAATTCTGGCCAATTCAATCAGGCAAGAGAAGGCTATTAAAAACATCCAAAGAGGGGATGAAGAAGCCAAACTCTTTCTTTGCCAGTGATATAGGCTTATAATTAGAAATCCCAGGGACTAAACCACAAGACTCCTAGAGGGGAATAGGAAATGTAGTAAGTCTCAGAGTATAAAAACCAATGTCCACAAATCAGAAGACTTTGTACAAGGCAATAGCAGCAAAGTTGAAGAACAGAAATAAGGACACAATTCCCTTCACTGTAGCTTCAAAGAACATGAAATACCTCAGAATATACCTAACAAAAGAGGGGAAACACCTCTATAAATAAAATTATGAAACCCTAAGGAAAGTAATAGCAGAAGACAATAACAAATAGAAGAATAAGCCATGTTCTTGGCTGGGAAAAATCTACATTGTTAACATGTTTGTACAACCCAAAGCAATCTACAGACTCAAAGCAATCCCCATGAAAATACCAATAAAATACCAATATCATACTTTGAAGAACTGAAAAATGCAGTTCTTCTTGTCATATGGAACCAGAAAAAAAAAATATATAGCCAAAGGCAACTTTTAGTAATAAATATAAAGCCAGAGGAATCACCCTACCAGACTTCCAGCTGTATAACAAGGCCACAGTAATCAAAACAGCATGATTTTGGCACAAAATTAGGAACATAGACATGTGGAACATAATAGAAAACCATGATATGAAACGAGCATCTTATCACCACTTTATCTTTGATAAACCTACAAAAAATACATTGGGGAAAATAATCACTTCAAAAATGCTGATGGGAGAACTGGATAACTGTGTGTAAAAGGTTGAACCTGGAACTACTCTTTTCACCACTTACAATAATGGCCTCAAGATGGATAAAAGATTTAAATCTAAGATATGAATCAATAAAAATCCTAGAAGAAAGTGTGGGAAAATCGCTTAATGATGTTGGCCTAGGGAAAGAATCTATGAAGAAGACTTTAGTGGCAATCACGGCAGCAACAACAACAACAAACAAACAAATGGGACTTAAATGAGCTGAAATGCTTCTGCAGGACTACAGATACAACAATCAAAGGATATAGACAACCTAGAGAATGGAAAAATATATTTTCATTTTAGAAATCTAACAAAGGCTTGCTGACTAGTATCTATAGAGAACTCAAATTATTCAACAAAAAAGAGCAAAGATCCCATCTGTCACTGTAGGCTAAACAGAACCTTCTCTGAGGAAGATAAATGAATGACTAACAAACATATGAAAAATATTTCATTGTTTCTAATCATCAGAGAAATGCAAATCAAAATCACCCTGATAAATCACCTAACCACAGTGAGAGCAGCCCACATCACAGTCTCAAAGCTACAGATGCTGGCATGGGCTATGGAGAGAAGGAAATATTTTTACACTTTTGGTGGAAATGTAAACTAATACATCCTCTTTGGGAAAAAGTACATAGAATCTTCAAATAACTCAAGTTAGACCTCCCATTTGACCCCCACAATCTTACCACCCGGTATCTCCCAAGAAGAAAAAAGGCATTTTATCATAAATACGTTTTCACTAGATTGTTTATTGCAGCTCAATTTATAGTTGCCAAGATGTGGAAACAATATAAATGCTCATCATTCCTGAAATGGATTAACAAACTGTGGTTATCCATTTATCACAGTTATGAAGGAATGCTATTCAGTCATAAAATGATGTGGACTTTATATCTTTTGTATTAACCTAGATGGAGTTGAAACATATTGTTTTTAAGAAAGTATCACAAAGAACAACAGCCACAACATCAGGAGCAGGAGCGACAGTGGCAGCGGTGGCAGCAGCCTCCCACACCCCTCTCCCCACAGTCGCTGCCCCGTCCCCGGGGGCAGGAGGGTGGACTAAACAGGTCACCTGCAGGTATTTTATGCATGGGGTTTGTAAAGAAGGAGATAACTGTCGCTACTCTCTTGACCTCTCTGACAGTCCATATGGTGTAGTGTGCAAATACCATCAGCGAGGGTACTGTATTTATGGAGACCGCTGAAGATATGAACATAGCAAGCCTTTGAAACAGGAAGAAGCAACTGCTGCAGACCTAACTGCAAAGTCATCTGTTGCTGCTTTCTCAAGTCTTTCTTCAGCAGTCGGACCACTTGTTGAAATGAATACCGGTGAAGCTGAGTCAAGAAATTTAAACTTTAGAAGTGTAGGAGTAGATCCAGAGGACTGGGTGAATGCTATTGAGTTTATTCCTGGACAGCCCTACTGGGGCCATACTGTGCCTTCCTTCACTGAAGCACCCCAGCAGGGCTCAGTAACCAAGGAAGAATCAGAGAAAGAGCAAACTGCTATGGAAACAAAGAAGCAGCTTTGCCCCTATACTGCCGTGGGAGAGTGCAGATATGGGGAAAACTGTGTGTATCTGAACAGGGACTCATGTGATATGTGTGGGCTGCAGGTCCTACATCCAATGGATGCTGCCCAGAGATCACAACATATAAAATCTTGCATTGAGGCCCATGAGAAGGACATGGAGTTCTCGTTTGCTGTGCAGCTCAGCAAGGACATGGTGTGTGGGATCTGCATGGAGGTGGTGTAAGAGAAAGCCAACCCCAGTGAGCGCTGCTTCGGGATCCTCTCTAACTGCAACCACACCTACTGTCTCAAGTGCATTCGCAAGTGGAGGAGTGCTAAGCAATTTGAGAGCAAGATCATAAAGTCCTACGCAGAATGCCAGATTACATCTAAATTTGTCATTCCAACTGAGTACTGGGTGGAGGAGAAAGAAGAGAAGCAGAAACTCATTCAGAAATACAAGGAGGCAATGAGCAAAAAGGAGTGCAGGTGTTTTGATGAAGGACGTGGGAGCTGCCCATTTGGAGGGAACTGTTTTTACAAGCATACATACCCTGATGGCTGTAGAGAGGAGCCACAGAGACAGAAAGTGGGAACATCAAGCAGATACTGGGCCCAACGAAGGAACCACTTCTGGGAGCTTATTGAGGAAAGAGAGAACAGCAGTCCCTTTGACAATGATGAAGAAGAGGTTGTCACCTTTGTTGCTTATGCTTTTGGCTGCAGGTGGGGACAATGAACTCACAGACTCTGAAGATGAGTGGGACTTGTTTTATGATGACCTGGAAGATTTTTATGACTTGGATCTATAGCAACCTTGCATGGTGCGTGGACTGGTCTGCTGATCCTCAGACAGTAGCTGTCCCCTGTGCTGGCATGGCAGTGCCTGTGTTTCTCTCCTAGGCAGGCCTATCAACTCCAGGTGCTGTCCTAATAATATTTACCCAGGGCCTGTCTTCTCAATCCCTCACCTTTTCCCCAAGGAGTGTGTTGTTTTCTCTGTTTAAAAAGTTACAAAAATAAATCTTAAAGTTAGTTTTTTTGAAAAAAAAGAAAGTATCACAAGAATGGAAAAGCAAACATCCAATGTATCAGTAATTATATGAAGCCAATTTATGATCCAATTCATGCCCACATGGGAGAAAAATTCAATTCAATTAAAGAAGGGGTAAGGGTAATGAAGGTGATGGGACTGGGGAGGAGGAGGGAGGATTGGTGTGCTCCCACTTAATGGGCAGAAGTAGACGTATATGGCACAGCTTTTGGATGTGTGATATGACTACAAGGGGGAGTTTACCTAAGAAATTCAAATATTGTGAGCTGTTTGTTTGTACCCTTACATTAACTTTAGATTAGTAAATAAATGAATTAGAAAAAAAGAATAGAGATTATTGATCCCCAACTTTCACCCTCACAGCAACCCTGAATCAGACACTATATTGTTTGCATTTGACTATGTTTCCCTGGTTATTTATGTGCACAACTGATTGCAATCCTTTACTTTAATATTTAAATATTGGGCCACCTTCTTCTTTGTAAAGTATTATACGAATGGAGAAGGAACAATCCAATGTACTCAATCCTAATATGAATCCAGTAGATGATTTAATACATACCCACAGAAAAGAAAACTCAAATCAATTCAAAGTTATGGGTGAGAGAATGAGGGGATAGAGAGAGCAGAGAGGGAGGAGGATGGATTCAGTGTATGGCACACCTCCTGGGGGTGGGACAAAACTATAAGAGGTATTTTGCCTAACAGATGAAAGCAATGTGAACTAATTCTTTATTTCCTCAATGAACCCTAAACAATAAAAAATAAAAAGAAAAGAAAAAAGTGAACCCTAACATATCTGAACAATATCCTATCCTGCATCACCATAATAGCTGGGGACCTCAACATCCCACTGTGAGAACAAGACAGATCTTATAAGCAGAAACTAAACAAACAAGAAATGGACTTAAAAATTACTTTAGAAGAAAAGGGCTTAACAGACAAATAGACATATATAGAACATTTCACTCCAGTAATACTGAATATACATTCTTCATCAGCACATGGATCATCTCCAAAATTGATCATAACCTAGGACACAAATAAAACCTCAACAAATTTATAAGAATAGAAATTATACCATGCAACTTTTCAGATCACAGCGGAAAAATAAAGTAGAACTCAACTCTAGTAAAAACCCTCATCACACAAAGTCATGGATACTAAACAACTTTATGTCAATAACATCTGGGTCAAGGATGAGATAAATAATAAAATTATTAGAGTTCTTGAATAAAATGAAGCTACACACTATCAAAAACTGTGAGATACTGCAAAAGCAGACTTAAGAGGGGAATTTATGACATTAAATATCCACATCCAAAAAATCAGAAAGAGCACAAATCAGAAACCTATTGAATCATCTCATGAAGTAGAAAGGCAAGAGCAATACCATCTTATGCTTAGCAGAATTAAAAAAATAAGAAAAATAGATAATTAAATGAAATCAAGAACAAAAGTTCCATATGGATGTTTAACCAAAAATAAAAAGTTCTTTCTTTGAAAAATAAATAAAATCAATAAACCTTTGTCCAGATTAACTAGAAGCAGAAAAGTGAGAACTCCAATAACGTCAATCACAAACAAAAAAGGGCAGTAACAATAGATAGCACAGAGACTCAAAAGTTCTTCACTGACTACTAACAAAAACTCTATGGCCAGAAATTTGAAAATGTGGAGAAAATAGACCAAAACCTGGAGTCACACTGCCTCCCTGAACTTAACCAGAAATAAATAGAAATCTTAAACAACCAATATCAAGCTTCAAAATTGTAAAAGCAATTAAAAGGTTTCCATCAAAAACAGCAAAAAATTTTGGTTCAGATAATTTTACAACAGAATTCTAAGAAATATTTGAAGAATAGCTCATAACTATATTACAGAATCCATTCTAAAACATTGAGAAAGAAGGAACCCTCTCCAACTCTTTCTATAAAATAAATATCACCATTATAACAAAACCAGGAAAGGATCCAACAAAAAGAAAACTACAGACCAATACCATTAATACATATCAACAGAAAAACAATATAAACCTTGTAAATGGAATACAGGTACACATTAGAAAAATTATACATCACTATCAAGTGGAATCCATCCTAGGGATGCAAGTCTGGTTCAACATACAGAAAACCATAGTTGTAATCACTACATAAATAGAAGCACAAAGACCATATAATCACCTCAATGGATGCAGAAGAATGCATTCAACAATATTCATCATCATCTCCTGGTAAGAACACTTAAGAAAATAGTCATAGATGGGACATTTTGTATACTGATACAAGCCATCTATGACAAACCCACAGCCAATGTCACACTAAATGGAGTTAAAATGAAATCATTTCCACTTAGAAATGTTACCAGACAATGATGTCTACTTCTACCACTACTATTAAATACTGTGCTGGAATTCTTACTCAATGCAATCAGACAAGACAAGGATATCAAGGGTATCCAAGTAGGGCCGATGAGGTCAAACTTATGCTTTTTGCTGATGATAGGGTCTTATATTTTGACAGAGAATCAAACACATGACTTCTGAAAGTGATCAAGAAATGCAGTAACGTATTGGGATATAAAATCAATGTCCACAAATCAGTGGCTTTCATATATGTCAACAAGAGTCTAGCCAAGAAACAAATAAAGGACACAGTTCCCTTCTCAGTAGCCTCAAAGAAAATGAAATACCTTGTAATATACTTAGCAAGGGAGGTTAATGATCTCCACAGAGAGAACTATGAAACTCTGTAAAAAGACATAGAAGACATTACCAAGTAGAATGACATACCATTCTTATGGCTGGGAAGAATCGACATCATTAAAAGCAAATAAGCATAATGTCTTTTCTACCCAAAGAAATCTACAGATTTAATGCTATTCCCATTAAAACACCACCATCATAGAACTTGAAAGAAATAATTCTTCATAAGAAGCCAAAAACAAAATATAGCCAGTGCAATTTTATGAAATAAAACAAATCAGCAGGCATCATGTTACCAGACTTCAGTTTTTACTAAAAGTATAGTGATCAAAAAAGCATGGTACTTGCATAAAAATAAAGGCATATATAGATCTATGGAACAGGAGGGAGAATACAGAGATAAAACCAACCTCAAATCACCATATACTCTTTAAGAAACCAAATAAACCAAATAAAAGCTTACACTTGGGAAAAGAAGCCCTATTTAATAAATGGTGCTGGGATAACTGGTTAGCCACAACTAAAAGACTGAAACTGGACCCACACACCCCTAACCACTCTCAAAAATTAACTCATGCTGGATAAAAGATTTAAATGTAAGACATGAAACAATAAAAATCCTACAGGAAAGTATGGGGAAAACTCTTAACGATATCAATCTTGGAAAATATTCATCAAGAAGACTACGTTATCAACTGTGGCAGCAGCAAATATAAATAAATGGGACCTGATCAAATTAAAAATATTTTGCACAGCTAAAGACACAATCAACAAAACAAATTCATAATCTTCAGAATAGGAGAGTATATTCACATATTATGAATTGGTCAAAAGGCTAGCAACCAAAATATACAAAGAACTCAAGCAAATAAGCAAGAAAGGAGCAAACATCCCCATTCATCACTGGGCTAGGGACATGAACAGAAGCTTTCCCCAAGAAGAAGACGAATAGGCAACAAACTCCAGAAAAGATATTCCTCATCCCTAATCATCAGAGAATACAAAGATTATATAGGTATTCATAGCATTGACTACTACCCATAAAAAAAAGGAACAAACTATTAAAGCAAGCAGGAATCAGGATAAAACCTCCAAAAGATTATGCTAGTTTTTTTAAATCTAAAAAATGCACTGTCATGATGAAAAGTAGAAATAAACTACATACAAACTATAGGAATCCATATATACAACATTCTTGAATTGATGAAATTATACATATGGAGAATAGACTAGTAGTTGCTAAATAAAGGTTAACAAAGATGGTGAGGTAGATGTGACTACAATAGAAAAGCCTGAGAGACCCTTGTGTTAATGCAAATATTCTATATCTTGACTACTAATTTCAATATCCTAGTTGTTATATTTTACTATAATGTTGAAAGTTGTTATTACTGGTGGAAGCTTTTTAAAAAGCAAATAAGATTTCTCTGTATTATTTCTTACAAATGTACATGAATCTATAATTATTTCAAAATAAAAGTTTAATTAAAAATTCTCAAATAATATACTTTTTTCTCCAAAACAAATAATTTTGGGTGCCCCGATGTTACACTGTCTACTTTCTGAGCAGCACCATATTTGTTTTGTTTGATTTATTTTGCATCAGGGGAATATGACACGACAACTCTTTAGAAAATGCATATATACATATATACACACATATATATTATAAATATATACATGTAAATGAGCAAAGTGATTTTTAAATTGCTATCTTAGAAGGCTTGCTCTCCATTGTGGAATGAGCCAAAGCTATTTACATGGAAACATTGCAGTGTATTTACAGCAAGATACTAGACACGGCATCATTCTGGATAGGCAAAGAAGGGATAAAAACAGACTAGGGAACAAAGCTCTGAAATCAAATATAAGCAGAAATCTGAAGGGGTAGGGATAGGGGAGAATAAGGGCCAAATCATGAGGGATGGTGAGGTAGACTTGAGGGAGGAAGAGGAAGTGTCAAAGCACCTGTGGTGCAGAGACATAAGGGAAGAGTCCACTGGGACATAAAGTCTAAAAATAATGATTAGGAGTCAGAGAAAGGAAAACTATGCCACAAGCCACCTGTGAGAAAAAAGAAAGCAGCTAGAACCTTACAGACAAATCTTCACACCTTCCTACCAAAAACTAATTCTGCTAATTAAATTCCTAGATAGAGGACTCAGAATTTAAATAAGAGAGACAACACATAGATACAGACTTTACAAATAGACCTAAGAGACACAAAGTAAAAAGTCAAGAAAGACACAGACAATGAAATAAGAAAAGAACAAATGCTCAGACATATCTGGATATTAGAATCATCTTACTGACCTCACAAGTCACCTATCCTCACTTCATCTTTCCCAAAGCTTCTTTCTATATCCCTAAATGTCTGAAATTTAGCTTTAAGCAAGGAGTAGAATTAGAACAAAGCTGGTGCAAATGGAAGATGATCCAAGATTCCATCTCGCCAGTTCAGATCCCCTCCTTTTCCTGTCCCAGAATGTCAGGGCTTCATTTGTAGCCAGGGACATATTAGGGTTGGGAATAGACAAAATAGAGGACATGAGCCCACAAAGCCCCACAATCCTAGGGCCACAGAGACAGAGGTCTAGTTTGTCCAGTGAAATGAAGAGATCACAGGCATTTCTGACCACATCCAGCAAAAGTGGGGGATGGCCTCAAAGGACTCAAAACAGGAGCAGGACTGGAAGCTGAAGCTTCAGAGCCAGCTGGGGTAAACCTCCTCCTGGTGTCCCTGGTTAACTAAGTCTACCAGTTTCAATTCCTCCTGAGATCCTCCTCCAGAACTCTTCAGTTGCTGGCTACAAGTTGAAGACTCCTGTTCCATCAGTAGGTGAATCTCATAAGCATAATGGCTCAAATTCATGATGAGGGAGAACAGATAGTACCTGAATGAACGTTAGGCCCACTTCTCCACAATAGGGAGCCAGTCCAGACTTTCCAGCTCACAGGATATTGTCACAAAGTACAAGGTTTAATTGAGGTGACTAACAGTGATGCACAATCTCAGAACAACATCCCAGAGGTACACAGCTCTTTTGCTGGACTCAAGGGCATCTGCTGAGTTACCCAGGTATGGAAGTGTTCTTCCAAGGCTTCAGTTGACCCTGCAGTTGTCAATTGATTCTGTAACTCATGACTGGGCCCATGTCTCTGAAGGGCATGGCCAAGAATAGAGCAAGCATACTGAGCAACGCTCTCATTTCTGGCCTAGATTTGTGAGTTACTGTGTGCCCGTCTCCATCAGAGATGTATATTTTTATTCCTTACAGTTAAAGTAAATTATTCCAGAAAGAAAGAAGATTAAGAATGATGTGAAAATGTCCCATTGTTGTTTTACTTAATTCTTAAAACTATACTATGAACTTTCTAAATCTAAGATCATCTATGGAAATATAATTTCATCTATTCCTATTTCTCAGGAACTCAGCTTTGGTTCTTACAGTTTCAAAAGATAGTCTGATATTGGGCTGGGCGTGGTGGCTCATGCTTGTAATTCTATAACTCTAGGAAGCTAAAGCTAGTGGGTTGCTTGAGCTTAGTAGTTCAAGACTAGCCTTAAAATCAATTTAACAACTAATCTTTTTGTTTTGTTTTGTTTTGGTTTTTTTGTATTTTTTTTTTGTAAGACAGAATTTATTCACAGAAAAGAAAGAAAGGAATACAGAAAACATTAAGGCATCTGTTAGAGGGAGAAAATTCTAGTGGGGAGAGAGAAGCTCTCTCCGTTTCTCTCCCAGTCTTGCCCCATCTCCTCCTTTAGGCCTGTAGTCTCAGAGTATATATAGGTGTATGGGTTCCTTGGCCAGGAAACAAATGAATACAGTCCCTTCCACCAGGGGCAAGGTGAATGAATGTATCAATGAATGGATACAGTCCTTTCATGGGATTGAGGCCTAGGAAATTCACAAGAAATTGAGGTAGGCATAGGAGATGGGGGTTCCACATTTAGTCTTAAGTGTGAAGTGAAGGAGACACCAAGGCACAGGTGTCTCCTCAGCAGTTGTCCAGGCTTTTTGGCAATTGGAGCCTCTGGTGGAGGTTGGAGGTCCCCCTCCTTGC
>CAUYON010006496.1:0-21939 GCA_963573935.1 Arctocebus calabarensis | reverse complement strand
TGGGGTTCTGAAACTATCTGCTATCTGAATTTCAGAGTCTCTTGGTATATCTGGAAAATTCTCTTTCATAATCTCAAGAAGAAGGGACTCTGTGTCATGTGAAGCCAAATCGTCACTTTCAGGTATCCCTATAAGACGAATATTGGTTTTCTTCGAGGCGTCACAGAGATCTCTGAGAGAATGATCCATTTTTGCCTTCCATTTCTCTATCTCTTTGAGCATTTGGAAGCGTTCAAATTCTCTGTCCTCGATGTCAGAAATCCTTTCTTCAGCTTGCTCTATTCTGTTGCTGTGGGCTTCTACTGTTTTTCTCATCTCTTTGAGGGTTGCAACTTCTTGTCTCAATGTGTTGAGATCTTTGGTCATTTTGTCTTTGAATTGGTTGAATTCTTGAGACATCTTTTGAATTAATCCTATAATCTCTACCTCCATGTGAGTTTCCATTTTATTAATCTTGTTTGCTATCCAGATTCTAAATTCGAATTCAGACATCTCCGCTGTCTGTTTGTTGATGGGATAGTCTGGATTGGATGGTTTGTCATTTTTGAGGGGAGTTGCACCTTTCTGTTTATTCATGTTGCCAGAGTTTTTCTGCTGGTTCCGCCCCATGTTTGTTTTTCAGTTTTTAGCTATATGAGCAGGAGAGTGAAATTGGACTGGAGACTTCTATGGTTGTGGTTGACCAGCCCTCCACCTAGGTACTGGTGTGGTGACTGCAGCCTGTATAGTTCAAGAGTTCCAGTCCAATTGTAAATGCAGTCAGCCTGGATTGTGGATGAATTGGAGTTCTAGACTTCCAATCCTGGGCAGGGGGTGAACTGAAGTATCAAAGTGGCAAGGAAAATATTTATAACACCAATCACATTAATAGCAAATGGGCTAATACATTTGTAGAAGGGCTACCAGTCACCTAAGCCCACAGATGCGCCCGCAGTCAGAAACATTGACATACAAACAAAACATAACAAACAAACAGCTAATCACAGAACAATAGGTAAGAAGAAAAAAAAAAGAATTCTACAATAAAAATGCTTCTTATAAAATACTTGAGAATAGAGAAGAAGAAAAGCCTCTAGCAAATATGATATAAGCACTCTTAGAAGGTATAAGAGGGGAGGGAGAGGAGGGGGAGAGAGAATAAAGAAATTAACATGGGAGAGGTAGAAGAATGTTCAGTTGAGAATAGGAGGTAATAAAAATAGCCTAAGAAAAGAAAGTGAAGTAAAGAATTATTTGTCGATAGCGCCTCCAAGAAAAGGATATTAAAAAAAAAAAACCAATCTCAAAAATATTATTATTCTTATATGTATGTAGAATTGCAGTCCAGTCCGGCAACAACGATCTGCTGTGAGAGGGGAGCTGCGGTGAGAGGGGCTCCCCTCTCACAGGCGACTGTGGGGGGAGGGGGTTCACAGTTGCTGCAGATCTTGGGGGCCGCGGTGGTGTCGGTGGCGGTGGTGTCACTATTCGCAGGGTGGCGGCACTGTGGCTCACAGTAGCAGCTGCTTCAGCGGCTGCACCGCGACCGCAGCAGCACCAGCAGCAGCGATCGCTATGGCCGCAGCTTGCAGTGGCTGTGAAGGCTGGAAGGGAGGGGGCTTCGCAGGGCTGTTGGTGGGAACTTGAACTTCAGTTATTCTCCAGCTGAAGTGCCTGGGGGCCCTCCTCGCCAACTTCCACAGCTCAAAGTGTCTTTTCTGCCCCTCTCAGGCTTCACTAGAGTCCCCACCTAGTGTAACACTAGCTGGTCACCCATTCTTTCTCTTGCTCATTGATCTGGGGAAAAGGCGCTCGCCATTTTGGACATTCCAATGTGTCAGTCCGGCAGAGTCCGGACCCCTCGGCTCATGCCAGGGCTGCCCGGGTCTCCGTGGTTCCTAGCAGCGCCCCTTTCTGATCGTCAAACTCTGAGTTCCACTCTTCAGTGGTATTTTCTCCGATTAGAGCTTGTGGGTTGGGACCTGCTGTCCTCCCTGTGGGAGGGGCCGGCTGCCCCTCTGCCGGGCAGGGGGAAATGGTTTGCAACAGTTTCCACGGTTAAGAACTATATTTCAAATGCGCCAATCCTCCTGATCTCTGTGTCTCACCAGCTGCCCGTCCACTCCAATAGTTCACACGGGGAAAGATCCAGAGCTTCCACTCTCTCACCTGCTGACCGGGGAGAGATGGACTACGGGACCGTCTCCGCCGCCATCTTCCAGCACTCTCCTAATTTCTTTCTAAGTATGTGGTACATTTTGCTTTGTAAACATTATTTATTTATTTTCCCCTTCTTTTGGTTAATTCACAGAATTGCTATATCTTTGTATATTGACTTCATAGCCAGTAACATTTGTAAACTCAATTATTTATTCAAATAGTTTGTGGATTGTTTTGGATTTTCTATATGTATAATCCTGTAAATAAAAGAAACTTTTCCTTAGTTTCAGAACTTTATTTTTTATTTATTTTTCTTGTCTTAGAATAATGAATAGAAATGATGAAAAAGAATATCTTGCCTTGTTCTAGAACTTAGGGAAAAGTATGTTATATTTCACCATTAAGTATAATGCTACCTATAAGTTTTTTGGTAGAAAATATTTATCAGATTAAGGAAATTGTTTTATTTCCACATTGTCAGATTTTTAAAAATCATGAACAGATATTCAGTTTTATGTAGTGCCTTTTCTGCACGTGTCAGGGTTCTTAAAACATCCTGTCCATTAATAAGGCAGATTACATATTCCTTGATTTTCAAATGGCAAAACAACATCTAATACTGTAATAAAACACACTTGGATATGGAATTTTATTAGCCTTTTCATTTTGCTAGATTTAGTACGCTACTTTAAAAAAACTGTTTCTATGTATGCGCTAATCAGAAGTTTGTCCTGTGATTTCTTTTGTCATAATATACTTGTCAACATATATATGTTTTTTACTGTCTTATACTATGTAAAAGAAGATGGAAGCTGTTCTGAAAGACTTTATAAAATTTAACTTATGTATTTCCCATATTAGAATAATTTACCAGTGAATCTATCTTTGGGTTTTTTCTTTTTTTATTTTTCCACAGGAAGATTTTGTAAGATAGTTTCACAGGTGACTTATTCCAAAAGTTTAAATAACAAGGGAGTATTTCTACTATACTTTCACAGGTGACTTATTCCAAAAGTTTAAATAGACAAGGGAGGATTTCTACTATACTATTTATAAATTTATACAAGAACAGATTTTCTATTCTTGTGTTAGTCTTGCTAAATTTTAGTATCTGTGTCTTCCTGGTGACATAAAGTTGTTCATAATATCTTGTGATTTCATTGTAATACCTGAAAGCTATAATGTTATCCTCTGTTTTTTGTGATAGAATTTCTGTGTTTTCTTCCTTTTTCTTTATCTTGTTAGAGATTTAGATATTATATTATTTTTTTCAAGGAACCAACTTTTAGTTTATTTTATTCTACTTTGTGATTCTTTAATTTCTGATCTTATTTCCTTCTATTATATTTAGGTTTAATTTCCTCTTATTTTTCTAGCTGTTTGAGATAGATACTTATATGTAGGTATTACTGTCTGTCTTCTGCTGGGTCCAGTCTACTTATAACCCCATTAAGTCATGCCTTAATTTGATATATTGCATTTTTTTCAAAGTGTGGAACATGTCTTTTTGTCTCCTTTATTGAAATTCTTTATCTTTTTATCTGTTTTGTTCATTTCTCCACTTTTCTCCTTAAACGTATTTTATTTATTTATTTGTTTTGAGACAGAGTCTCATGCTGTTACCCAGGCTAGAGTGCTATGGCATCAGCCTAGCTTGCAGCAGCTTCAAACTCCTGCTTTCAAATGATCCTCCTGTCTCAGCCTCCTGAATATCTGGGAGAATAGGAACCCTCCACCATGCCTGGGTAATTTTTCTAATTTTTTTTTAATTTTTCTATTTTTAGATGGGTCTTGTTCTTGCTCAGGCTGGTCTGGAACTACTGAGCTCAAGTGATCCTCTTGCCTTGACCTCCCAAAGTGACAGAATTAGGGGCATGAGCCCCTGTGCCCATCCAACGTATTTATTATAATAGTTTATTTTAAATTCTCTTTCTGCTAATAGTTGACATCTGAATTACCTCTGGTGAATTAAATGGTGTTTTTTCCGCTTTATTATTTATGTTTTCTAGATTCCTTTCAATGTCTTATAATTTTTTTTTTTTTGTATGCAGGCATTGAGAATAAAGGAAGCATAGAACAGAAGTTAATGTTAATTTTTTCTAGTGAGGATTCACCATTTTCTCTGTTAAGTCTTGAAGGGCAGGTCGTCTTAATCCAATTAGCAGTTGATTGATTGGTGCTCTGTTGCAATCTTGGATAGGCCTAGGACCTCTGGATTTAAATGTCTCAAGAGTGAAGTAGTTGTATGTGTGTAGCTAGCACTTTCCTCTAGTAGAGCACCTTTTCTAGAAAGAGGTTTTTCTCTTCTTTTTTGGCCCAGTCTCTTCCTTAGGTATGATCCTGACAGGTTTTCTTTTGCAAACTTCGCATGTTTCTGCCTCTTCTTTCCTTAATATTCTAATTTTGGGGAGATTTGATCTCAGATCTTTATTGTCTTGCTAACCTAGGCAGTTCAAATATGGCAAATATCACGAGGTGAACTTGCCATTTTTTCAGGGCTTTAATTTTAGTGTGACTTTTTGCTCAGCATAGTGACACTATGGCAGATGTGTTTTTCTAGCCTAGCACTCCAGCAGTCAGCAAATGACCTGTGAGGAAAATCAGCTCTCTGTTTAGATACTTTGGGTTCCAGTACATCATATGAGCCCACACTGTCAATAACATCTCTGTTGACTTCTTCCTATGCCTATGGCAAATCTAGTATTCAGGGACATAACTAGTCTCTTCAAATGCCTGTAGAAAAGAAAACCAGAAATAGTCTTCACCCTCTCAGGAAGGGCTGGCCCTTCTCTGGAATTTTAGTCCCTAGGAGTGTTCAATATACTGGGTTTTTAATTTTTTTCTTTTTTACAGTTCTTGTGAGAATGATGGTTTGTCACTATGTACCTGCTTTATCTGGTAGGGGAATTCATTCTTTGTATTTAAATTACCTGTGTGTTCTCTTTGTTCATCCTCCCTCCCCCATCTTTGCTTTTTGGCTAGTACCTTTTCTCACACCATCAGCTTCAATCTTGGTATAATCTTTGAGAAATGGCTTGCTATTTCCAATATTTTCTTCCCTGTCACTATAAAAGTCTTCGTAGAGCCCAGCAATCAAGGGAGTCTTTTAAAACTCTTTTTTTTGCTTCGTATTTCCTCCATATATATTTTATATATATTTTTAAAATCCACATGGACATTATAATTTAACATCTTTACCCCACTGTTTTCTGAAGGCGCTAAATGTTTTATTATGGTTTATTTTAGATGGGATTAATCAATTTAAAATTCAAAGAAGAAATTCCTAAAGCAAGATATTTAGGAGAAAAATATACTATGGTGAAAAAATCAAGGATTTATAAGAAATGATTTCTTATTCTCTACATTTGGAAAAATCTTGAATTCTGTTAGAATAGCACCACAAAAGTATGAAATGTTAGTAAAGCAAGTAGCATTCATCTCAAGAAAGACTCATGAATTTGAGAAAAACTAAATGTCCTATTGATGTCACAGAGTGTTCAAGAATGTATTTCTGGGCGGTGCCTGTGGCTTATCAAGTAGGGCGCTGGCCCCATATACTGAAGGTGGCAGGTTCAAACCTGGCCTTGGCCGAACTGCAAAACAGAAAAATAGCCGGGCATTGTGGTGGGCACCTGTAGTCCCAGCTACTCAGGAGGCTGAGGCAAGAGAATCACCTAAACCCAGGAGCTGGAGATTGCTGTGAGCTGTGTGATGTCACAGCACTCTACTGAGGGCAATAAAGTGAGACTCTGTCTCTACAAAAAAAAAAAAAAGAATGTATTTCCACTAATAAGACCTAGGTTTTGAATATTTGTATCATATTGCAGTTCTGCAATTACAAACATTGTGCATGTAAGAAACCCTGGTAAAGTTATACATAATAATTTACGAAGAACATTTTGCAAGTCTGTGAGGAGGCATGAAATTTTTCATGTCTTACTAGCCCCCAGGTAATGCCTTCACCTCTGGTCTAGGGAGTTCAGGATCAAAGGTTTAAGGCAGTGCTTCTCAAACATTAATGTGCTTTCATATCAATTGGAAGTCTTATTTCTCATTTCCTTTTTGGAGGTAGACAAACAGGAAAATTGGGCTACTAGCAGTGATGACAGTGCCAAAATGTATAACTTGGAAACAAGAAATGAGGAAAATTCTGATGCATCCCATGTACTTGAAGAGAAAATTCAACATAAGTAGTTCAATATAAATTAATATATATTGCAATCTCTGTCAAAAACAAAGACAAAATAACAAACTTTAAGGGGAAAAAAGCCAGAGGACCCTAATGAAAAGACTATAGGGATGGGGTAACCATAATGAATGTTTGAAAAATGCAAAGGTTATGTAATGAAGCAGATGGCATTGAAACATAAATATGACCAGAGAAAAACTAGAATGCTCAGAAATGCAGATTTCTTAATGATAAAGTTGACACCATAATCACTGGGGAGATATTATCAGTAAACAAATTTAAAACAGTCTGTGTTTATTGATGTTAAAAACTAAAGAAAAATATACTGCGTACTATGAAGGAGAATAAAGAAGATTTGGGAGACTAGAATTTTAAATTGGTTGATGCAGAAATTGAGAAAGTGAAATTTGAACTCAATCCTGGTAAATTTGAGGAAGGGAGCCGGGCAGATATTGGGGAAGTGAATGATAGGTCGAATAAGCAGCAGTGGCAGGAATCTGCCTAGTGTGGTCCAAGAATTGTGATAGGAATATTTTGTGAAAATTATATATAAAAAAGTTAAAGAACTAAAGGCAACCTATGATAGGACCTAAACTTTTAGATGAATCATTTGTCCCTCAAAATATGGGGCACATTAATTTGAGCAAAACCCACAGCAGTGGTTCTGAGTCATGAATACTTTGAGAATCTGATGGCATGGATATATTCCAGAGGGCCATAATGGATAAGGTAAGCACACATAATTGTGATTGTATTTTGTGGAGGTTCTCAAAGCTTCTATAATTACATACCTGGAATCAAAACTTAGGAATATGGTAACATATGTCTAACTGAGAGACAAAATGTGGAGTGAAAAGTGTAATGATACCTACCTTCTGCCTCTGGACAAGATAAAGGATTCATGTTAGAACAGTGTGTATAGCAGTTCTCAACCAGTGTGTACCTCCAGTTAACTTTTGGTAGTGTCTGAAGATATTTTTGGATGTCATAATTGCAGGGTAAGAAAAGATGAATGTGTGTCTGGTTTTTAGTAATTAGAGTCCAGGGACGCTGCAAAGTGCAGGACAGATCATACAGCAAAGAACCCCAAATGGGCTTGGTGCTTGTAGCTCAAGTGGCTAATAAACTTATATATTGATCAATAATTTTTGAATGTTCAAATATGAACACTCTGTTGACATACACTTTTCTCTTTCTTCTTCAGCAAGTGGTTTCATTTTGTCATCTATTTACCACAACTTTCACTACCATGTTCCAGAAGATTAATGGCACATTTCTTTTCATATATTTCATGACTTTTTCTCTGTGACTTGTTTTAGACAATGAAATATTAGCTAGTGAAGTATGACTACAGGCTTTAAATCTGTTTGTGTAGTTGGGCTTACTAATGTTACCACATTGATTATTGCCACACACGTGAGTAGTTAAATGGTCCAGTGGAGCCCAATGCCAATCAGCCAACTCACAGATTTGAGAGCTAAATAAATACTTAAAGATGTTTTGTCTCTGGGATTTCTGTGGTCATTTGTTATGCAGCATATTATGGTAATAGCTGACTGATACATATAGGCTAACAGCCTGCAAATTACAATTCCTGATTCAGTCCCTTCCTGAGCTCCAAATATGTATTTGAATGTCTAATGGTCATCTTAAAAATAACGCCCCAAATAGAACTCTTCTTTAGTAAGCCACCCCTATCACACCTGTTCCATCCTTAGAAATGGCACCCTTCACCTCAGTAATTCAAATTCAAATTTATGACTAGACCTTATGGGAAAGAAATCCTTATAGCCCTGACAAAAGTACAGCCATTTTGGGAAAGAACTGGTAGAAAAAAGGACAGAAACCAAACTGCAAAGCCACTGCCCACTCTCTGAAATGCTTCAAGGCCAGTGTATCTGGGAAATAATGAAACAGTAATTTTTATTCTGGCCCCAACTGGTGGCCAGTTAAATAACTCGGATTTGCTCTGAGTGCAGACATTACTTCCTGTGCAGATGGCCTGTAGGAACCCATCTCCCACATTCAACCCTACTCAGAAGGGATAATAAAAGCCTATGAAACTGAGTGAAAGTGAGCTGGCTCCTGCTTAGACTCCACTCTGTTCTTTTTCTCTCCTTTCTCTGCTAAGAAAGCCTTTCCAATCACTGGACTGTCCTCTCCTTCTTATGGACCCTCCTCCCAACTCTACTCCTAAACCCCTCAGTCCTGGATCCCTTTCTTTCCTTTGCAGTTCCTAATGGCTCAAACATTTGTACAATGAATGAATACATTTAATGGTGTGTTCTGCTATTAGGATATGTGGGACCTAGTGTTTTGATCAGATCTATCCTGAGATTCATATTACACACTGTCTTTCTGAATCCTGTGAAATACCAGAAACCTAGCACCTTTTCTGAGAGGCCATATCAGGAGATGCTTCTAAATGAGTTGTGTTTCCATTATCTTCCTGAATCTTATTTTTTTGGCCAATATGGAAAAACAAACAACCTCCCCCATTTATAAGGTGTTGATAAACAAGAAATAGTCTGTGTTTAGTTTAAGGCAGATCAATGATCAACATTATACACAAATTAAATTGAAGCTCTTTAGTACCCACCAGAAATACGTACAGGAGGTGCTACCAGTGTGGCTGGGTGAAAGAAGACATCCACATCCTTTCTATGGGATCAGAAACACTTCTTTTGCTATCCCAAGTTTTTAGACAGTGGAAGAATTTAGGGGAATCAAAATGTGCTTCAGAACAGGCTTCGAAGAGAAAAGGACTTGCTTGGTTCTAAGGACAAAAGAAAGGAGAGAAAAGAAAATATTTAAATTTTAATGAGTTTTTACTCTGTCATTCACTGGTTAAAGTATTTTTTTTAATTAAGTCATATATACATAGATCATGAATACATTTATGCCTTTGTGGGATTCAATGTGTTGATTGTACAAATCAGAGTGCTTACATCCTACTAATTAAAATAGCTTTCACCTCATTTACTTAATCACAGTGTTAAGACATTTGTGTTCTATACTTGATAGATTTAACTTGTACCCTTACAATATGATCCATAGATGTGGTTCCACCATTAACCCTCCTTCTATTCAACCACCCTCTCCCCTTCCCTCTTTCATCCTGGGCTATAGTTGTGATTCATCATTCATCTGAAAGTGTGAGTAATTATAAATTGGTTTCACAGTAGTACTGAGTACATTGGATAATTTTTTTTTGCATTCCTGAGATACTTTACTAAGAAGAATATTTTCTAGCTCCATCCATGTAAACATAAAAGAGGTAAATTCTCCGTCTTTTTTAATGCTGTGTAGTATTCCATGGTATACATATACCATAATTTTTTAATCCATTCATGGGTCAATGGGCACTTGGGCTTCTTCCATGATTTGGCAATTATGAATTGAGCTGCAATAAACAATCTGGTGCAAATATCTTTGTTATAAAGTGGTTTTTGGTCTTTTGGATATACACGTAGTAGAGGAATTTCAGGATCAAATGACAGGTCTACATTTAGATATCTGAGTGTCCTCCAAACTTCTTTCCAAAAGGAATGTAATAGCTTGCATTCCCACCAGCAGTGCAAAAGTATTCCCTTCTCTCTACATCCATGCTGTTTGTAGTTTTGGGATTTTGTAATGTGGGCTACTCTTACTGAAGTTTATATCTCAACATGTTTTTTATTTGCATTTCTCTGATGATTAAAGATGAGGATTTTTTCATGTGTCTGTAGACCTTGTGCCTGTCTTCTTCAGAGAAGCTTCTGCTCATGTCTCTTGCCCACAATGAAATGGAATCATGTGTTCTTTTCTTATTAATAAGTTTGAGTTCTCTGTGGTTTCTGGTTGGAAATATAACCTGCAAAAATCCTCTCCCATTCTGAGGGCTTTCTTCTTGTTTTACTTACTATGTTCTTGGCAGAGCAAAAGCTTTTTAGTTTGATCAGATCCCAGTAATGTATTTTTGAAGTTTCTTCAATTGCCCAGCGATCCTTCTCATAAAGTGTTCTCCCAGACCAATGTTTTCAAGTATTGAAAATGTTTTTCCTACACTCTCTCCAAGGATTTTTATAGTTTCAGTCCTTTAAGGACTTAAAGTTTAAGTCCTTTAACCAGTGAGAGTCAATTTTTGTTAGAGGAGAATGGTGTGGGTCCAGTTTCAGTCTTCTACAAGTCGCCAGTCAATTAACCCAACACCATTTGTTAAATAGGGAATCTTTCCTCTAATTTATATTTTTGATAGGCTTATCAAAGATCAAATGATGTTAAGGGTCTGGGTTCATCTCTTGGTTTGCAATTCTGTTCCATACATCTACCTCTGTATTTTTGTGCCAGTACCATGCTGTTTTGATCACTATTGATTTATAGTATAATCTGAAGTCTGGTAGCGCGATACCTCCAGATTTGTTTTTCTTTCTTAGTAATGTTTGGCTATTTGAGATTTTTTTCTGTTTCCATATAAAATGAAGTACTCATTCTTCCAGATCTTTAAAGTATGGCAGAGGTGATTTAATAGGGATTGCATTAAATCTGTAGATTGCTCTGAGAAGTATAGACATTTTAAGAATGTTGATTCTTCCCAGCCATGAGCATGGTATATTTTTCCATTTGTTAACATCTTCATCTATTTCTTTTCTCAGAGGTTCATAGTTCTCTTCATAGAGATCTTTCATGTCCTTTGTTAGGTTCACTCCCAGATATTTCATCACCTTCTTCTTCTTCTTCTTCTTTTTTTTTTTTGAGACAGAGCCTCAAGCTGTCACCCTGGATAGAGTGCTATGGCATCACAGCTCACAGCAACCTCCAATTCCTGGGCTCAAGCAAGTCTCCTGCCTCCATCTTCCAAGTAGCTGGGACTAAAGGTGCCCACCACAATGCCTGGCCATTTTTTGGTTGTAGCTGTCATTGTTGTTTGGCGGGCCCAGGCTAGATTTGAACCTGCCAGCTCAAGTGTACATGGCTGGTCCTTAGCCACTTGAGCCACAGGTGCTGAGCCAATATTTCATCTTCTTTAGTACTATTCTAAAGGGAATCAAGTCCTTGATTATTTTTTTCAGCTTGACTATTGTTGGTGTACATAAAGGCTACAGATTTGTGAGTATTGATTTTTTATCCTGAAATGCTATTGTATTCCTCAATCACTTCTAGGAGTTTTGTAGTTATTCCCTGGGGTTTTCCAGATATGTGATCATATCATCTGTGAAGAGTGACAGTTTGATCTCCTCTGATCTTATTTGGATACCTTTGATTGTCTTCTCTTGCCTGATTGCGATGGCTAAAACTTCCATTACGATGTTAAAAAGCAGTGGAGACAATGTGCAACCTTGCCTGGTTCCTATCTGAGTGGAAATGATTTCAATTTTACTCCATTCAATATGATATTGCTGTGGGTTTGCTGTAGATAGCCTCTATCAGTTTATAAGATGTCCCTTCGATACTTATTTTCTTAGAAGTTCTAGTCATGAAAGGATGCTGGATTTTATCAAAAGATTTTCTGCATCAATTGAGAGAATCATATGGTCTTTGTTTTTTAATTTATTTATGTGATGTATTATATTTATAGATTTACGTATATTGAACCAGCCATGAGACCCTGGGATAAAACCCACTTGGTCATGGTGTATAATTAGTTTGATGTGTTGCTGGATTCAGTTTGATAGGATCCTATTGAATATTTTTGCATCAATATTCATTAGAGATATTAGTCTATAATTTTCTTTTCTTGTTGGGTCTTTTCCTGGTTTGGGAATCAAGGTGATATTTGCTTCATAGAATATGTTGGGAAGCATTCCTTCTTTTTCTATATTTTTGAAATGGTTAAGTAATATAGGTGCTAGTTCCTCTTTAAAGGTTTGGTTGAATTCTGATGTGAACCCATCTGGTCCTGAGCTTTTCTTTTTGCGGAGATATCTTATAGTTGATGCTATTTCAGAACTTGATATACACTTGTTCAAATTTCCACTTAATTCTGGCTAAGTGTAGGAAAGTGATGTGTTTCCAAGTATTGCTCTATTTCCTTCACATTTTCATACTTCTGAGAATAGAGTTTTTTTTAATTTAACAAATTTAATTTGCTTATTTTAAATTAATAATATATTCTTAGGGTTTATCAATGAAAACAATACACAATGGTGTCTAATGAAATTTCTAACTCCTGTACTGCTACCATTGACTCTTCTTAATTCCCCTACCACAAAGAAACACTTATGTAAGTTTCTTGTGTGTCTTTTGAGTTTTTTTTTTTAATACTACAAGAACATGGAGAAAGGGGCAAGGGAGGGGAGGGGAGGGAGCTGATGGGTGAGGGGAGGGGGATTGGTGGGATCACACCTACGGTGCATCTTAGAAGGGTATAAGTGCAACTTACTAAATGCAGAATAGAAATGTCTTCATATAGTGATTAAAAGGCCATGAAAGCTATATTAAACAGTTCCATGAAAATATTTCAGATTGTATATGAAGTCAGCACATTGTAAGCCCCATGATTGCACTAATGTACATAATTATGATTTAATAAAAAAAAGAGAATGGAGTTTTTTGTAATATTCATTAAGAATTTTTTGAATTTTTTTCTTTTTTTTTAATTGAATCATAGCTGAGTACATTAGTACAATCAAGGGATACAATGTGCTGGTTTCATATACAATCTGAAACATTTTCATCAAACTGTTTAACATAGCCTTCATGGCAATTTCTTAGTTATTGTATGAAGACATTTATATTCTGTATTTAGTAAGTTTCCCCTGTACCCTTCTAAGATGCACCAGAGGTGTGGTCCCACCAATTACCTTCCCTCCACCCACCCTCCTCGCTCCCTTTCCTTTCCCTCCCCATATTCTTATGCTATAATTGGGTTATAGCCTTCATATGAAAGCTATAAATTAGCTTCATAGTAGGGCTGAGTACATTGGATACTTTATCTTCCATTCTTGAGATACTTTGCTAAGAAGAATATTTTCCAGCTCCGTCCATGTAAACTTGAAAGAGGTAAAGTCTCCATCTTTCTTTAAGGCTGCATAGTATTCCATAGTATACATGTACTACAATTTATTAATCCATTTGTGGGTTGATGGGCACTTGGGCTTCTTTCATGACTTAGCAATTATGAATTGGGCTGCAATGAACATTCTGGTACAGATGTCTTTGTTACAATGTGATTTTTGGTCTTCAGGGTATATACCAAGTAAAGGAATTATAGGATCGAATGGCAGGTCAATTTTTAGATCTCTAAGTATTCTCCAAACATCCTTCCAAAAGGAGCATATTAGAATGCATTCCTACCAACAATGTAGAAGTGTTCCCTTTTCTCCATATCCATGCCAATATCTCTGGTTTTGGGATTTTGTTATGTGGGCTAATCTTACTGGAGTTAGGTGATATCTCAAAGTAGTTTTTTTTTTTTTTTTTTGAGACAGAGCCTCAAGCTGTCACCCTGGGTAGAGTGCCATGGTATCACAGCTCATAGCAACCTCCAATTCCTGGGCTTAAGTGAGTCTCCTGCCTCTGCCTCCCAAGTAGCTGGGACTATAGGCGCTCGCCACAATGCCCGGCCATTTTTTGGTTGCAGCCGTCATCGTTGTTTGGCAGGCCCGGGCTGGATTCGAACCTGTCAGCTCAGGTGTACGTGGCTGGCGCCTCAGCCTGTTGAGCCACAGGCGCCGAGCCTGCCTCAATTACTTTCTTACGGTCTCTTTCTCACCTGAGAATGTAAGCTTCGCGGGGCAGGGATCGGTCTGCCTTCTTCACTCTTGATCCTGGGATGGTGCTTAGGACATAAGAGGTGTTCAAACAGTATATGTACAACGAATGAATGGTCTGAAGCCTGCAGTGGGTCTTCTCGGGGCCCAGGGCCACCTCTCCAAGGTGGATGGCTGCAATAATAGAGCGTAAGTGGAAATGGCAGATGGGGACCCGGGACAGTCTCATTCTAATTCAGGACACCTTTAGCAAGTGCTTTCTCTCAGAAGCCGTGTGATAGGGTGGGATGAACACAGGCTTTGAACCAGAGCTGGGAAGGCATTCTCACGGGTCACCTGTTGTAGACAGGTTGTGTTGCCACTCTGAGTCGAACAGTGGCTTCAACAAGCAATCAACTTGGATTATGCTAATTCATGGGGATTTGGAAGCTGTGAGAGCCAACTCTGTTCGATTATCCCAGTAAACTACGATCATGCTCTTTGCCCTTTGAGTACTTAAACCCTTATTTCCCTGGTTTTCTTTTCCTCACTAATCCCTCTTACCTGTCCTCCCTTCCCTAGGCTAGCACCCTCACTGGGCTCATTCCAGAACAGGTGCGTAAGAAAGGATTTCAGTTTTTAACTTTTTATTTTGAAAAATTTCAAACCTGCAAAAGAGTTGAAAGAAGAGTTAAATTAGCATGAGCGTACCTTTCACCTAAAGTCACCCGTGACCACACTGTCCCCACATCTGAGCTCT
The DNA here is from genome assembly GCA_963573935.1 of Arctocebus calabarensis. NCBI lineage: Eukaryota > Metazoa > Chordata > Mammalia > Primates > Lorisidae > Arctocebus > Arctocebus calabarensis. Next base: position 7,181 of record CAUYON010006496.1, on the reverse strand, counting down.
CTTCTTCTGCTTTCACTGTCACTTTTGCCCTCACACACACTTGGTACTTCCTATGTAAACACGTACCTCATCGTGTATCCCCTTCCTCTTATTTAATCCAGTACCACTGGTACACATACAATTTTAAGCATTAATTAAATATTACCTAACAGCCCAGAATCAAATTTCCCAAAAATATAATTTATAGAATTTGTCTGACCCAGAATCTATTGCATTTGGCTATAACATTTTTGATTTAGAATATTTTTCCAGTCTTTTCCTAGTCTCTATAGTCTCTCCTGTCTTAGAATTTTAAATTTTATTTATTTATTATTATTATTATTTTTTTGTAGAGACTGAGTCTTACTTTGTCACCCTTGGTAGAGTGCTGTAGCATCACACAGCTCACAGCAACCTCCAGCTCCTGGGTTTAAGTGATTCTCTTGCCTCAGCCTTCTGAGTAGCTGGGACTACAGGTGACTGCTACAACGCTCGACTATTTTTCTGCTTTGCAGTTCTGCCGGGGCCAGGTTTGAACCCGCCACCTTTGGTATATGGGGCCAGTGCCCTACTCGCTGAGCCACAGGCGCCGCCCCTATTTTTTATTTTTTTGAGACAGAGCCTCAAGCTATTGCCCTGGTAGAGTGATGTGGCATCAACCTCCAATTCCTGGGCTTAAGTGATGCTCTTGCTTCAGCCTCCCAAGTAGCTGGGACTACAGGTGCCCGCCTCAAAGCCGGCTATTTTCTGGTTGCAGTTGTCATTGTTTGGCAGGTCGGGTCAGATTCGAACCCGCCAGCTCTGGTGTATGTGGCTGATGCCTTAGCTGCTTGAGCTGCAGGCACTGAGCCAGAATTTTTTATTTTTTAGACAGAGTCTTGCTCTGCCTCTCAGCTAGACTGAGTGATTTTATTATAGATCACTACAACCTCAAACTCCTGGGCTCGAGTGATCCTCTGGCTTCAGTTGCTAGAACTACAGGTGCTTTCCACACATCTGGCTTATTTTTTCTATTTTTAGTAGAGATGGGGTTTCGCTCTTGCTTAAGCTGGTCTCAAACTCCTGACCTCAAGCAATTCTCCTGTCTCAGCCTCCCAGAGTGCTAGGATTAGAGCATGAGCCACCGTGCCTGGCTTCATGTCCTAGAAATTTTTGAAGAATGAAGCCAGATAATTTATAGAGTGGCCCACCATCGTCATTTATCTGCTTTTTTACAATTAGATTCAGGTTAAATTTTTTTTTTTTGAGACAGAGTCTCACCATGTTGCCCTCAGTAGAGTGCTATAGTGTCACAGCTCACAGCAATCTCAAACTCTTGGGCTTCAGAGATTCTCTTGCCTCAGCCTCCCAAGTAGCTGGGACTACAACACCCAGCTATATTTTGGTTGTAGTCATTGTTGTTTGGCAGGTCCAGGCCAGCTGGGTTTGAACCTGCCAGCTCAGGTGTATGTGGCTGGTGCCCTAGCCACTAAGCTACAGGTGCCAAGCCCAAGTTTAACATTTTTGACAAGATATTCCCCAGATGATATTCACTTCCTACTACATCCACTAGGGAGCGCTTGGTGTCCTATTATTGATGACATGAAATTTGATCACTTCCTTTATGGTAGTGACCCCCATATTTCCCCATAGTAAAAAATATAAACCCATTGCTAATGGTTTCTTGCTTATTATTCCTTTATCTTTGCAAAAATAATCATATATATGTATAAAACTATATTCTTATTTCCTCTGCTTTCTAAGAGAAAGGCCATATTTTACATACACAGAAGAAATAACTCTAAGATAAACATTTTATTTATTTCATTATTATATTAATGAACAATAAATCCTCCTTAGCACAACAAACTGAATCTCCTGCATCCTTCTTTAAGTTATATGTTGTATTTCTAAATCAGATTAGATTTTCTTTTACTTCAAAGCAAGGTACCTACTTTAGTTGCCTATTAATGGGGAACATGGAAGCTATGGGTGACAAGATTCTATCTTCTTTTTACTACCAGATAACCCCATTAATGATGTAGTTTCATTTCTGCTCTTGATTTAAATCAAAAGATACATATTATAATTATTCTATAAATTAATATTATAGTTAAAAACACTGATCCAAATTCGTACAAATAAAATCTATCTATCTGGGCACACATACATAAACTTAGCATAGAAAATATAAAATACACACTATTTAGATAGTAGCATTATAGATGACTAGAATTCTGTATAGTTCTCACTATTTTCTAAATTTGGTACAATAACCATGTGTTACTTTTACATTCAGGGATAAAACATGCTACTTTTGAAAGAGCTGTCTAGTCATCAGGTTTATAAAACACAAGTGGACAGTGCATGCGTGGCCTTAGAACTGTCATTTCAAATGTATTAATCTAAAGTAGTAAGAAATCCTTTTAATGACTACAAATATTACAATATCTGGACACACGGGGGCGCTGTAACCAAGCTTTAATAATTCTGGAAAAACAAAATTCAAAACCCGGTACAGTTAACCCGTATTGAGAATTCACTGCAGGCCAGGTTCTGTTTTTAGCATGTATGTGTTTTATCTCATTTAATCCTCACTTTCACTCTGTGGGGGAGTACCCTTATTATCCTCATTTATAGAGAAGAGATTCAAGACTCAAAACCATGCACCTGCCTAAAATTGTGACAAATATTTACTCTGGTCTTTTGTGTATAATTGTTACCAGATGAAGAGGGTCGGGCCACCTGTCACTGTCAGCCATTATACAGAGATGGGAATGAGAGAGGATACCCAAGAAGGGTGAGGTCTAGGAGAACAGGTCTTCTCAAGGAGACCACAAGGATACACCTGCAGAGTCCTCTCCATGGTGACTCACCTCTTGGGAATTTGTAAACTTAACTTCCTGGAACTTGGACATTTCCAAGTTCTGTGAAATCTTGTAGCTCTGTAGGGGCTAGAATAGCATCTCCTGCTTGATTCAAACTGGCCAATGAGAAGGGTACCTGTGGGTGGAACTTTTTGACTGTTGATAAAAGGAGAAAGACTAAGCCAGTCGGGAAGCGCGGCCATTTGGAATTCTTCTATGCCGTGAGCTCCCGGCTGGTGAATTAAGCCCTTCCTCTTATAAATGTGGTGTTTGGGTGTTCTTTCTCTGTGTTGGGCCTCATCTTCCTGCAACAGGGATAGTTCCACCAAACTATTTGTCAGAAGGTCCCCTGGGAACCTTTCTCACTGGTCAGTTTGAATCAAGCTGGAGATGCAGGCTCTGGCTTTTCCAGAAGCAGAATCAAGCATTAGTTTCCAGGTCCCAGGAAGTTAAGTATACAAATTCCTAAGAGCTGATCACCACGGAAGGACCTTGCAGATGTATCTTTGGGGTCCCCTTGAGAAGACCTCTGTTCTCCTAGTCCTCACTTTTTCTGGATATCCTCTCTTACTGTAATTTTAAGATAGATTTCTGATGAAAACTGAAATTTTGCTACTCATTCTTTGCTTCTTATGTATTCCTAGACTCTGAGGACCAAAGAGAGGGCACTTGATGTGAAGTGGGCTGTGGCCTAAGTGAGAATTAAACCTTTATGCAGAGAAACACTGTAGCATTCTCACCAAACAACTTGATTATGAAAGCACAGGTAGTGAGAGTAAGATGGAGTCTGCCAGGCTGAGGGGGACGCAAATGACCTTCATCTCCCATCTATTTTGTAAATTTAGCATCCATCCTAAAGATGCCCATCTTGAATGGTTTAGGAATTAGCTTTTTGAATTGGAAATGTTGTAATAGATTGTCGTTGAGTTGTGTTGATTATTGTTTAAAATAAGAGTTAATGTGGTCTTTATTGTGAGCCATCATATATAAAATGAAATTTTTGAAATAAAAGAACAGAACAGATTTGGGTGAAATTTGCACTTGGCCTCCCCTTTTGCTTGGTGACATCTACCACCTTGGTTTCAGGCCCGTCCCTCAGCACACTTTGCCTCCTATGTGTAAAGTCACTGGGGACCGAACTAGGGATCAGAATCTGTCCCTGTTCTGAAGTGGATGGACGACTCCCCAGAGGTGAGGAGGATATGGAGGAATTTTATGGATCTGGAAGGCACTTCACATGTATCACCTCATTTAATCTTCCAAGAATTTCACTAGTAAAATAGGCTGCATCACTTTTATAAAAAGAGAATTATTAGACCATCCAGAATCCAGCTCTGCTGCGTAATCTTGGGCAAGATAGTACCCCTTTCCAAGCTTTCAGTCCTTCTCTTTTAAACGATGGAACACTACCTCCATGGAAAGACTAAGAATCCTACCTCCATGGAAAGACTAAGAATCCACTCACGCAGTACATTAAAAGATGAAATACTACCTCCACGGAAAGGCCCTAAGAATCCATTCACACACTACTCTGACTTCCTCTCACATGCGATGGGCCATGATCCAGAGAAGGGGTGGAAGGGCACCTAGCCCTGCCCCTGGCTCACGCAGCAAGGTGACGACACCCCCCCTTCTCCACATACCTGGGGTGCCAGGAAGCCAAGCCAGGAGAACAGTGATTAGACCCCGCTCACAGCTTGCACAGCGCGCTGGTATCAAGGCCTCCCATTGATGCCGAGGTTACCCTCCGGGTATCCTCAGTCCCAGGGATCCCAGAAGCCAGTTTGCTAGAGAGACAGGTGGCACCAAGAGCAGTGGGGCTGGCATAGGGTCAGTGTGACATCAATCTTAGTGACGACGGCTTTGACCACCTTAAAGGGACATATCTGAATCTAGCATAATCAGCTCTCTGATTTAATTTCAGTGAGTCCTATTTTTTTATACTCTCCTTCCTCTCATATTTTAGAATCTCAAGACAATAGGGCTGATGACCAAAACCCTGAAACTTTGAACTAACTACTTGAGCTTAGCTAACTACTTTCTGAAGCTTCCTGCCACCCCCCAGAAATGGCAGGATTTTTGCAAGACAAAGTTGCTGAGAATCTGAAGGGCCCTGGGAAGACTTCCTGACACCAATTCTCTCCATCTCTCCACAACTTGCCCCTAGCCCCTTGTTAATTACGCTACTACCTACCCCAAAGCACACAGCCCATCCTTAGAAAGCCCATGATCTCTTAGTTTGGGGGAGATGAATTTGAGGCTAATTCCCTGTTCTCCCAACAGATATCTTTAGCATTAAAAATTTCCTTTCTAGGAGGTGCCTGTGGCTTAGTGAGCAGGGCGCCAGCCCCATATACCGAGGGTAGCAGGTGCGACCTGGCCCCGGCCAGACTGCAACAAAAAAATAGCTGGGCGTTGTGGCGGGCACCTGTAGTCCTAGCTACTCCAGAGGCTGAGGCAAGAGAATCATCTAAGCCCAAGAGCTGGGGAGGTTGCTGTGAGCTGTGATGCCGCAGCACTCTACCGAGGGCAACAAAATGACACTCTGTCTCTACAAAAAAAAAAATTTCCTTTCTAGCTTCACCATCAAAAGTGGGACGCACCTAGGGGCCAAGGGCTTCCCTTTGGGAGGCTGGGTGGAGACGGTCCAGGTTTCTGAGCCCCGGTATCTTGGTCTCAACAGGAGATGAAGGGGTGTAGATGATGCAGCACAGTTTAACCATGCGGAGGCCATAATGAGATGCTGTTAGGGACATAGAGCACTGAGGTTGGCACACGAGGCTGACCTCCCAAGTGTTCCTGCAGGCATGACTGGCTCAGTGAGAAAGAACAGCAGGCTGAGGGGGGAAAGATTTTCTGGACCAGGGCAGTGCCCGCAGCTCAGTGGGCAGGGTGCCGACCCCATTATATTGAGGGTGGCAGGTTCAAACCCGGCCCCGGCCAAACTGCAACAAAAATAGCTGGGCATTGTGGTGGGCACCTATAGTCCCAGCTACTTGGGAGGTTGAGGCAAGAGGATCCCTTGAACCAAAGTGTTTGAGATTGCTTTGAGCAGTTATGCCACTGCACTCTACTGAGGGTGATAAAGTGAGACTCTGGATCCAAAAACAACAACAAAAAGGTTTTCTTGACCAGTTACCCTGCTGCAGGATGGCCCCTAAGTTGGTTGCTCTGGTGACTCTTACTAAGTAATAAATTGCCCTAAACTTTAACACGTTCAAAAAAAAAAAAAAAAGAAAAACACATCCTTTCTTCCTTGGTAACCCCCATTGACTCAATAATTGGCTCCTTGTACAGCAAGCTGAGCTGAAAGCCCCTGACAGTTCCAAGAACACCAGGGGCACCTTGTCTGACAGCTGGCCTGCCCCTGTGCAGAGTGGGGGTTGGGTAGTTCTCCAGAGCAATGTACATGATGCTTTTCTGGAGGGGTAGTGGAGGAATAATTGGACCTCTAATCTAAAATTCTTTAAAGAGTTATACACACATGTCACCTTTACTCATTACCCATTCACTCTTCAACACATTCTATCCATTAAAGATTATTTTAAAAGGTAAATCACAGATCTATATAAACAAATGTATAATTAATACATGTATGCATGTCAAAAAATTTAACTCAATTGGTTGGGTGTGGTGGCTTGTGCCTGTAATCCTAGCACTCTGGGAGGTGAGGCAGGAGGATCTCTTGAGCTCAGGAGTTCAAGACCAGCCTGAGTAAGAGCAAGACCCCAAAAACAGAAAAAAATAACCTGGCATTGTAGTGAGCACCTGTAGTCCCTGGGAGGCTGAGGCAAGAGGATCACTTGAGCCCAGGAATTTGAGGTTGCTGTGAGTTATGATGCCATGGAACTATAGCCTGTTTTTAACACAGTGAGACTGTTTTTTAAAATAATTTTATTAAATCATAAATGTGTACATTAGTGCAATCACGGGGCATAATGTGCTGACTTCATATACAGTCTGAAATATTTTCATCAAACTGTTAAACATAGCCTTCATGGCATTTTCTTAATCACTATATGAAGACATTGATATTCTACATTTAGTAAGTTTCACCAGTATCCTTCTAAGATGCACTGTAGGTGTGATCCCACCAATCGCCCTCCTTCTACCCATCCTCTCCCCTCCCCTCCCCTCCCTTGCCTCTTTCCCCGTATTCTTGTGCTATAATTGGGTTTTTAGCCTTCATATGAAACCTGTAAATTAGCTTCATATTAGGGCTGAGTACATTGGATACTTTTTCTTCCATTCTTAAGATACTTTGCTAAGAAGAATATATTCCAGCTCCATCCATGTAAACATGAAAGAGGTAAAGTCTCCATTTTTCTTTATAGTATAGTCTCAGGTCTGGTAGCA
>CAUYON010006495.1:0-34316 GCA_963573935.1 Arctocebus calabarensis | reverse complement strand
GCAACCTCCAACTCCTGGGCTCAAGCGAGTCTCTTGCCTCTGCCTCCCAAGTCGCTGGGACCACAGGCGCCCGCCACAACGCCCGGCCATTTTTTTTTTTGGTTGCAGCCGTCATTGTTGTTTGGCGGGCCCGGGGGCTGGATTCGAACCCACTAGCTCAGGTGTACGTGGCTGGCGCCTTAGCCCATTGAGCCACAGGCGCCGAGCCAGAATATAAATGTCTTAACACAATAACTAAGAAAATTCTGTGAAGGCTGTGTTAACCAGTTTGATGAAAATATTTCAAATTGTATATAAAACCAGCACATTGTACTCCCTGATTGCATCAATATACACAGCTATGATTTAACAAAAAAAAAAAAAAAGAATACTGTAGTGGGGAAGGCGGGTGGCTCACACCTGTAATCCCAGCACTCTGGGTGGATTCCTTGAGTTTGAAACCAGCCTGAGCAAAACCCTGACCCTGTCTCTGTTGAAAAAAAGAAAAGTAGAAAAACTAGCTGGGCGTACTGACAGGTGCCTGTAGTTCCAGTTACTTGGGAGGCTGAAGCAAGAGTGTCACTTGAGCCCAAGAATTTGAGGTTGTAGTGAGCTATGATGATGATGCCACAGCACTCTATCCAGAGCACAGAGTGAGACTCTATCTCCCCCCCAAAAAGAAGAAGATTGTAGTGGATGGTACCCCCCTAAAGATGTGTCTATGTCCCAATATTTACAAATGTGATTTTGGGGGAAAAAAAGACCTTTTGCAGATGTACCTAAGATTCCAAGATGAGATCATCCTGGATTGTTTAGGTGGGTTTTAAACACTCTGGCAAACGTAGGTGAGACACGCAGGACCCAGCAGAGGAGACGGTCAGGTGTGGATGGCGGCAGGGCTGTGGAGAGGCTGCCTCAGCCCAGGGACAAGAGAGATAAGGTACGCAGCCCAGGGACACGCGAGTCACCAGGGACCAAAAGAGACAAGGTACGCATCCTTCCCTGGAGCCTCCGGGAGCCCTGTTAGCATCTGATTTTGGACCTCTGCTCTCTGGAACCATGAGAAGATGAATTTCTGTTGGTTCAAGTCACCAGCTTGACACGATTTGTCACAGCAGCTACAGGAACCTCACACAGATCCCTGCCCAGGAGCGTGTATTGGCACTTGGCACATCTTGGAGCTGGTGTCCATGTGCAGGAAGGTTACAGGGGTGACGCAGGTGGTCACAGGGGTAAAGTCAGTAACATAAAGTAAAATGAATAGGAGGTTGCCTGGCACTAGCTGTGGAGACGGCCTATTTTCCTGTGCCATTTGCCGCTTCCTTTGAATGCTAGAAGGATGATATGTTTTCCATCTTCGCCTGCTGGGGTTTTTGCTTTCAAGGAATTATCTGGCTGGGCGCAAGTGGCTCACTGTGGGAGGCTGAGGAGGGAGAATTGCTTGAGCTCAGGAGTTCGAGAGTTGCCTGAGCAAGAATGAGACCCCAACTCCTAAAAAAATGGAAAAACCCAGCTGAGCACCTGTAATCCAAGTGGCTCCCAGAGGCTGAGGCAGGGGGATCCCCATAGCCCGAGTCTGGGGTTGCAGTGCTATGACCATTGCACTCTGCTCAGGGCATAGGGTGGACTCTGTCTCAACAACGACAAAGGGTGGCTCCTGTGGCTCTCAAAGGGCGCCGGCCCCGTATGCTGGAGGTGGCGGGTTCAAACCCAGCCTGGGCCAAAAACAGCAAAAAAAAAAAAAAAAAAAAAATGACAAAAATAATTATCTGGGCTCGGTGCCTGTGGCTCAACGGGCTAAGGTGCCAGCCACGTACACCTGAGCTGGCGGATTCAAATCCAGCCCAGGCCCGCCAAACAACAATGACGGCTGCAACCAAAAAATGGCCGGGCGTTGTGGTGGGCGCCTGTAGTCCCAGCTACTTGGGAGGCAGAGGCAAGAGACTCGCTTGAGCCCAGGAATTGGAGGTTGCTGTGAGCTGTGATGCCATAGCACTCTATCCAGGGTGACAGCTTGAGGCTTCTTTTTTTTTCTCAAAAAAAAAAAAAAAACTACATAAATCTTGAGAATCTGGAGAATGCTTGCTATTGGACTGCTAGAACCCAAGCCCTAAGGCAGCATTCCCCAAAATGGTAGAGAGGCCATAGTTCTTGGGGTGACCTCAGACATTAGAAAAAGGACTCCAAGCTGCAGATTAAACTTGAGAGAATCAGGCACTGGGGGGCAGATCTTAGCCTGCCATAGGGCTCTCCATTCTGCAAAAAAGTCAGATTTCCTATTCTCAATTCCACTGCTTCCCAGTAAAACCAGTCATGGAGAGAGAGAGTGAGAGTGCTGGGCAGAAGACCACACAACCAGTATGCAGGAATTCTCTTAATTTCAGCTCTGCCTGGGGTCTAGACTTCAACTTCCCAGAACTAGCTACAGCCATGTTCAACCTGGGAACTCACAACTGGAGAAGAAATGAAAGAGAAAAAAGATTGAGGTAGATTCTTCACAGTGGACAAACTCCCTTTCCCTTCCCATCCAACTTGCAGCTGACCTAATCTCTGCCACCCTTAACTTACAAGGCCACTCAGCTTTCTCAGGCAGGAATAGTGCTAGGAAGTCCCCCATTCATCTCCTTGGGGAGTCTGAGCTGCTATTACTTGCCTGGGCAGAGCCTTTCAGTTCTGGGCAAGCCTCATTCCCCTGAGGTTTTGTGAGCAAGCCCAGTAGCAATCCTGCTTCCCCTTGCACCCAGAATCCCACAGAGCTGTCAGACCCTAGGGGTTAGGGTAGGGAGCAGTCCAGGCCTGCTCAAACCACAACTGGTGGAAGGATGGGGTTCCACCAGTTATGGTTTGTCTTCTTTGAACAGAAGATGGGAACGAGACAACTTCAAAAACTGGACAGTTAGAGCTTCAAAGAAACATGAGTGGCAAAGGAAGAGGACTAGTCAAGAGACTCCCATGTGGTTCTGGGAACTGAGAACCAACCAGGGGGGCTCAATGACGGGTCTCTTAAAAGGTAGGGGAGTGGCAGAATCGCCTAGCCCTTGTTTCTCACCCACTCACCTCCAGCCCCCAAGCCCTCACCCAAACCCCAGCTCTCACCCGGTTTCGGGTCACAGTATGGTTGAAGGTGTAGATGTTGACCAGCTCGCTGTTGACCTCATCCACGTAGGTGCGTTCAAACTCAGCGTCTTTCTGAGAGACATTCTTGGGCCCCAGAGCTCCCAGATGGCTCTCGACCGAGGACACCAAGAGCATCCAGAAGGGCAAGCCCAGAGCGAACATGGCCCCGGCAGGGCGGTAGTCGCAGCGGTGGCGGTGGTGGCGGCGACAGCGACAGGCGACAGGACACCTCCGGGACGGGTTGCGGCTACGGACGCAGCTTCCAGCATCTCACCAGGACCAGAACTTTAACCCTGGCCTGAGATTAGGAAACGTCCCCTCCCAGGAGCCACGGAGACGCTCCCAGGGAACCCGCAGGGGAGGGAATGGCGGGGAGGGGGAGGGGAGGGAAGGAGTGCGGGTTAAGGGAAGGTGCCCCAGCTCGCGAGGGGCTGAGCACTGTCCCGAGACCCTCCAGCGCCGGGCCAGGGCCGTGAGAAAGAAGAGCAGCTGGTTACCGGGAGCCCAGAGACGCCGGGAAACAGGAAGGAGCAGAAGCCGGCTGTCGGCGAGAACGGCCGAAAAGGGAGGAGAGTCAGAGGACGAGGGGCGTGATGGATGGTAGCGACCCGACGCCCGGCGGGGCGGCGAGTTCTCCAGGGTTCGGGCCCTTTAAGGGCAGGCGGACGCCGTGGCCCGGGCGCCCGCAACTCTGAAAGTGAGCTGCGCCGCGGAGCAGTAAACAGCGGGGCGACTGGCCTGCCCGCTGACGTCGCTGGAAACTGACACAGATTTAAAGGGCCAGATCTGGGATTTGCCCTTAAAGGGACCGCAGCCCTGGAGCTGTAAAAGAAAGCCAACTCCAACTCCTACCGCCTTGTCTTTCGTTGATCCTAATTATCTGGAAGCTCACCTTGGAATACGCGGATGTTTCCGTGAAAGATCTCCAAGCGTTGGGTTCTTGTTGACAAATTCTTCTCTTTGCTCAAACATAGGGATTCCCCCCAATTGCTGCCTACACCTCCATTTCCACTAACATTCTCCACCCGGTCCATTTTTTTCTCCTGGGACTTTTTTTTTTTTTTTTGAGACAGAGCCTAAAGCGGTCGCCCTGGGTAAAGTACTGTGGCATCACAGCTCACAACAACCTCCAATTCCTGGGCTCAAGCGAGTCTCTTGCCTCCACCTCCCAAGTAGCTGGGACTACAGGTGGCCACCACAACCCCTGGCCATTTTTTGGTTGCAGCCATCACTGTTGTTTGGCGGGCCCGGGACCCGCCAGCTCAGGTGTACGTGGCTGGCGCCTTAGCCCGTTGAGCCACAGGCGCTGAGCCTCTCCTGGGATTTTTTAAAACGAAGAACTTAGATAATTAGAATAGACAAATGTGACCCTACCAGCGTATAGGACACTGAGGCAGAAGCCCATGACTCCCACGAGAGGGGCTGCACAGCAGCAGGGACGCCTTCCAAGCTCGTGGGTGCTGTTTCCTCTTCTGTAGAGGCAGTTACTAAGCTGCTTGAAACATACAGACCTTTAGTGGAAATTGATGAAATTTTTCTACAAAATATTTTGCACTGTGTTTGAAGAAGCTTAAAGAATTTTATACTCTTTGATCCAATAATTCTACTCTGGGGACTCTATCATAAAGAAATAAGAAACACGGATAAAAGTGTGTGGGCAGCTATGCTTGTCACTGTAATATTTATAATATAAAACCTAAAGGAAAAAACTTGAATGTCCGTAATTCAAGGAAGAGGTTAAATGCACTGCCGTGAAATCATCAAAAATAATGCTTTAGGATGGCGCCTGTGGCTAAGTGGGTAGGGCGCCAGCCCCACATACTGAGGGTGGCTGTTCAAACCCAGCCCCGGTCAAACTGCAACAAAAACATAGCCAGGCGTTGTGGCGGTCGCCTATAGTCCCAGCTACTCGGGAGGCTGAGGCAAGAGAATCGCCTAAACCCAGGAGTTGGAGATTGCTGTGAGCTGTGATTCCACAGCTCTCCACCGAGGGTGTCTAATAATAATAATAATAATGCTTTAAGGGCCAGGCGTGGTGGCTGATGCCTGTAACCCTAGCACTCTGGGATGCTTCAGCACAGGAGTTCAAGTCCAATCTGAGCAAGAGCAAGACTCCTCCCCTACTAAAAATAGGGGGAATAAATAGCCAGGTGTGATGGCAAATGCCTGTAGTCCCCATTCCTCTGGAGGCTAAGGCAAGAGAATCTCTTGAGCCCAAGAGATTGAGGTTACTGTAAGCTATGAGGCCACAGCACTCTACCCAAGGCAACAGTGAAACTGTTTCCAAAAAAAAAAAAGAGAGATACTTGAGACTTTAAAGGATGTGTAAACAGAGAAATGGAGATATGACACGAAATAAATAGTATATATTCCAAATATCTATTAGTCATGCATTTAAAAAGTTGTAAATTGCCGTAAAAATTTAGCAATGCTTATTTCTCAATTACAGGCGATTTAAAAACATATATATCCAAGCCTGAGCAAGAGCAAGACCCCTTCTCTACTGAAAATGGAAAAAGTATCCAGGGGTCTAGGTGAGTGCAAGTCCCAGCTACCTGGGAGGCTGAGGCAGGAGGAATGCCTGGAGGAGTTTGAAGTTGCTGTGAGTTAGGATGATGTAATGGCACTCTAGCCTGGACAACAGAATGAGATTCTGTTTCCAAAACAAAAAGGTGTATTATTTTCATTTAATCCCGAAAGTATAGAAAAGTATGAAAAGAAAAGAAAAATCACTGGATTGTGGGTGGCTTTTAAATTTTATTTATTTATTTTTCTTTTTTGAGACAGAGCCTCAAGCTGTCACCCTGGAGAGAGTGCTGTGGCATCACAGCTCACAGCAACCTCCAACTCCTGGGCTCAAGCGAGTCTCCTGCCTCCACCTCCCAAGTAGCTGGGACCACAGGCGCCCACCACAACGCCCAGCCATTTTTTGGTTGCAGCTGTCATTGTCGTTTGGTGGGCCCAGGCTGGATTCAAACCTGCCAGCTCAGGTGTACGTGGCTGGCACCTTAGCCCGTTGAGCCACAGGCGCTGAGCCAATTTTATTTATTAGTTTTTGAGACAGTGTCTTGCTATATTAAGCTAACCTCAGACTCTTTGGCTCAAGCACTCCTCCCACATCAGCCTCCAGAGTGGCTGGAACCACAGATGTGAGCCACCATACTTGGCTAAAGTTTATGTATTGTATGTATTGTATGTATGTATGTATGTATGTATTTTTGAGAAACAAAGAGTCTCACTCTGTTGCACAGGCTGGAGTACTGTGGCATCATAGCTCAGGGAAACTTCGAACTCCTGGGTTCAAGAGATCCTCTTGGCTTTGCTCCCCAAGTAGATGGGACTACAGGCATGTACCACCACATCCAGCTAATTTTCCTATTTTTAGTAGAGATGGAGTTTCACTCTTGCTCAGGCTGGTCTTGAACTCTTGAGCTCAGGCGAGCCACCGGCCTCAGCCTCCCACAGTGCTAGGATTACAAGCATGAGTCACCAAACCCACCTTATTTATTTTTTTTTGAGACTCACCCTTGGTAGAGTATAATGGTGTCATCATAGTTCACTGCAGCCTCAAACTCCTGGACTCAGGCAATTTTCCTGCCTCAGCCTCACAAATAGCTGGGACTACAAGTGTTCATTATCATGCCCTTAATTTTTCTTTTCTTTTCTTTCTTTTTTTTTCTTTTGTACAGACAGGGTCTTGCTCTTGCTTAGGCTGGTCTCAAACTCCTGGTCCAAGCACTCCTCCTGCCTCTGCCTCCCAAAGTGCTAGGAACACAAGCATAAGTCACTGCACCTAACTCAAACTTCATTTTTTATATTTTTAAAAATTCACAAATTTTCTACAATGTGCATGTATTCTTTTCATAAGACAAATTAGATTTTTTTTTTTTTTTTGAGACAAAGTCTCATTATGTGGCCTTTGGTAGAGTGCCGTGGAGTTGCCCATAGCAACCCTTAACTCTTGGGCTTAAGTGATTCTCTTGCCTTAGCCTCCCATGTAGCTGGGACTACAGGCACCCACCACAATGCCTGGCCATGTTTTGCTTACAGTTGTCATTGTTGTTTAGCTGGCCCAAGCTGGGTTTGACCCCGCCAGCTTCAGTGTACATGGCTGGCACCATAACCACAGTGCTACGCACACCAAGCCAAATTAGATATGTTTAAAGGAAAAGAAATATGACCACCTCTAAAGTTGTCAGACATCCTAACAAAGTCACCCAGTCTCTCGTCAAGTGTTCTCTCAGCAGGCAAGATTGCTGCAGTCTCAGCTCCTTCTGGCTCTGCCTAGCTACAAGAACACTTTTAATAAGAACTATTTTATGTTATGCCTAGTTATAAGTATTTATTCATTCCTGCAAAAAATATTTCATAAGCAGCTACTATGTGCAGAGTACTTTTCTAGTTATATTGGGCAAATGCTGAGAGGGAGAATTAGAACTTGGCCCCCGTCCAAGTATAGCACAGTGGAGGATGAAGACCAGAAGCAGCCACTAGTATTTCCTTGGCCAACCTCTCATTATGCAGATGGGTAAAGGACTCCTAAGAAAACATCAGCTCATTAGTAGCTCATCAGACTCAAGTTTACACCTTGGTCCAGTGCTCTTTCCAGCCAAGCCTGGACCAAAGGACCTTCAAGGTAATAAAAGGTGTATTCACAATGATCCCTCCAGTCAGCTGCCCAGTTTGGAGAATCAATGTAAGATTTATATAAACCAACTAGACTTTATTTTCTCTTTCATCTTGCCAGTAAATAATTTCACTCTTCAGCTACTCGGGAGGCTGAGACAAGAGAATCGCCTAAGCCCAAGAGCTGGAGGTTGCTGTGAGCTGTGATGCCACTGCACTCTACTGAGGGTGACAAAGTGAGATTGTCTCTAAAAATATAAAAAAAAAACAAATAAAATAATAATAATTTGACTTTTTTTTAAGACAGAGCCTCAAACTGTCATCCTGGGTAGAGTGCAGTGGCATCACAGCTCACAGCAACTTCCAACTCCTGGGCTCAAGCAATTCTCTTGCCTCCACCTCCCAAGTAGCTGGAACTATAGGTGCCTGCCACAACGCCCAACTATTTTTTTGGTTGCAGCCGTCATTGTTGTTTGGTGGGCCCAGGCTGGATTTGAAACCCACCAGTTCAAGTATATGTGGCTGGCGCCTTAGCCGCTTGAGCCACAGGCGTCGAGCCTAATAATTTGACTCTTAAGCTAAACACCCTAGCACTAAACTGTCAGGCCTGATATCACTTAAATGATCTACCATTTGCTGGGAACTTTCTTGGGTGTTGTGAGAACCATAAATTGAGGATAATAGAGTCTCTGCTGTGGCTATATTGAATAAACCCAGGCCGGGGGCTGGTGGCAAGGAGAAGCATTCTGAATTGGCTTTTGCATGTAAGTGCATGCTTAAGCAACCAGGCTGACAAAGAGCGCCTGGGCTCAAGTGATCCTCCCACCTCAGCCTCCCAAGTAGCTGGGAATACAGGCTGCTGCACTATAGTTCCAAGTTGGCCTCTTATGCTTTGGGGCAAAATGTGCCCCTTGATCTATTTAAAACGTACCTTCTGGGATCCTATTTCACACTTACTAAATTACAGTCTCTGGTGGCAGAGCACTCCAGGAGATGGCTATGCACAATAAAGTTTGAAAATCACTGTTCTTTGTCACCTTTGGTAGAGTACCATGGTATCACAGCTCACAGCAACCTCCAGCTCTTGGGCTCAGGGCGATTCTCTTGCCTCAGCCTCCCGAGTGCCTGGCTCTACAGGAGCCCACCACGACGCCCCTGTTATTTTTGTTGCAGTTTAGCCAGGGCCAAGTTTGAACCTGCCACCCTCAGTATATGGGGCCGGCGCCCTACTCACTGAGCCACAGGCACCGCCCTGATTATCAATATTCCTATTTGCCCCCTTTTTCCTGGCAATATCTCAGGAGAAATCTATTCAAGCAAACTCAAGGGGATCCTTTCCTTTTGCAAGATCTCAAGGGCTTAGTCTTTGAATACTCAGCATCCTAGGTGTTCAGACATACTAGGAGGGCAGCAGCCTGAGATTTTCTTGCTGTTCCAGGTCTGGAGAACTTTCCTTAGCCCCTCTGCTTCCACCCCCACACCCCACACCAAGAGAAAACACCACAACCCAGTTATGAATAGGCTCTTTCTGAGGTCTGGAAGCCAGAGAGAGAGAATGGCTTTTTGTTGGCTGCAACAGTCAGCAGAAAAGGGCAGTGCTGGGTCTCATAGCCAGACTTGTGAGTGAAAGGGAAGAAGTCAAGGCCTCTGGGAAATGCTCTTGGCCTTCTGTGTAGGTCCAGCTGCTGCCTTCTTTGCCTTAATATACAGAAACCTCAATCCCAACTCTGGCCCTGCACAGGTCAAGATGGAAGTCATAAGTCTCAGATGACTTCTATCTCCCTGTGGACCATCCTTCCTGAGCCTAAGTACTGAACAGACCAAAGAAATGAGACCATTCAGGCGCAGTGCCTGTGGCTCAGTGAGTAGGGCGCAGGCCCCACATACCGAGGTGGCAGGTTCAAACCCAGCCCCGGCCAAACTGCAAGAAAAAAAATAAGCTGGGCGTTGTGGCAGGCACCTATAGTCTCAGCTACTCAGGAGGCTGAGACAAGAGAATTGCCTAAGCCCAAAAGCCGAAGGTTGCTGTGAGCTGTGATGTCATCGCACTCTACCGAGGGTGACAAAGTGAGACTCTGTCTCTACAAAAAAAAAAAAAAAGAAAAAGAAATGAGACCATTCACCAAGCAGCTGATAAAGTTGCTGGACCCATAGATCCAGCTCCATTTTAATTCACAGGAGATTTGCAAAGTTTGGGGCAAGAGGACAGGAAGGAAGCTTCTGCTGGCTCAAGGGTTTTGTTAGAATGACCTGATGCCTGCACCAGGGGCTAAATTCTGTAAGAATCACAGTAAATGGATTACTTGAATCCAATCAAGTAATTTAGGAACCTGGGAAGCAGGGTGATTATGCCACCCACCCATTATGCCATTGGTGGGTGGCATAATCAAAACAGATTTTAAGGCCAGCTGCAGTGGCTCACGCCAGTAATCCTGGCACTCTAGGAGGCCGAAGCAGGTGGATTGCTTGAGCTCATGAGTTCTGAGACCATCCTGAGCAAGAATGAAACCACATCTCTACTAAAAATAGAAAAGCTAGATGGTGGTTGTGGCAGGCTCCTATAGTCCCAGCTACTTGGGAGGCTGAGGTAGGAGGATCACTTGAATGCAGGAGTTTGAGGTTGCTGTGAGCTAGGCTGATGCCATGGCACTCTAGCCTGGGGCAACAGAATGAGACTCTGTCTCAAAACAAACAACAACAAAAACAGACTTTAGAATCAAGTAATGCTATCAACTTTACCCAGAAAAAAAATGTTGCAAAACCAACTTCTCTGAAGGAAATTGACTTGAAGTTCCCTGTTTACACTGTGACTATAAACAAGGCTCAGTGTATTTATTTGGAGCTCACAAAGAATTGTGCCAGATCCAGGTAGCCCCAGCAGCAAGAGTTCATTACTTCTTTCCATCATGCAAATTGTGTTCTTTCCCTTCCTGTCTGTGGCTCTCTCTCCTTAAAGAACTGAAAACTCAATGCACATCAGATTGGCAATCAAAGTTACAGGATTTAATCTGCCATTCTGGGGATAAATCTGTCACATAGCTTCACGGTATCATGGAAAAAGCAAGGACTTTGGTGTCAGAAAGTTTTTTGCGGGGGTTGTCTGTTTTGAGACAGAATCTTGCTCTTATTGCCCTGGCTAGAGTACATGGGGTCATCATAGCTCATGCAATCTCAGATTTCTGGACTAATCTTG
This sequence comes from Arctocebus calabarensis, assembly GCA_963573935.1. Taxonomy (NCBI): domain Eukaryota; kingdom Metazoa; phylum Chordata; class Mammalia; order Primates; family Lorisidae; genus Arctocebus; species Arctocebus calabarensis. Next base: position 23,401 of record CAUYON010006495.1, on the reverse strand, counting down.
CCTCAGATCCTGAGTAAACTGGGACAACAGGTGCCTGTCACCAAGCCAGGCTAATTTTTTCTATTTTTGGCAGAGATGAGGGGTCTTACTCTTTCTCCACCTGGTGTTAAAGTCCTGATCTTGAGCGATCCTCCCACCACAGCCTCCCAGAGTGCCAGGATTACAGGTGCCAGTCACTGTGCCTGGCCTGGCCTCACCTGAGGGATGTCAGAAAGTTCTACAGTTCTGGCTCAGCGCCTATAGCACAGTGGTTATGGCACCAGCCACATACCCTGAGACTGGCGGGTTTGAAGCTGGCCCAGGCCAGCTAAACAACAATGACAACTGCAACAAAAAATAGCCAGGTGTGGTGGGCACCTGTAGTCCCAGCTACTTGGGAGGCTGAGGGAAGAGAATCGCTTAAAGCTGAAGAGTTGGAGGTTGCTGTGATCTGTGATGCCACAGCACTCTACCTAGGGCGACATAGTGAGTCTGTCTCAAAAAATAAAATAAAATAAAGTTCTACAGTTAAATCCCTGCACTGTGACATAGGTATATTACTTAAACTTCCTGAGTTCCAAGTCTAATCTCCCAATGTCCTCCTAAACACTCACAATGGAGCTAGCCTTGGGTATATTCATCACCCTGAACTAATTTTTTTTTTTTTTGAGACAGAGCCTCAAGCTATCACCCTGGGTAGAGGGCCGTGGCATCACAGCTCACAGCAACCTCCAATTCCTGGGCTCAAGCAAGTCTCCTGCCTCCACCTCCCAAGTAGCTGGGACCACAGGCGCCTGCCACAACACCCGGTGGTTTTTTTGGTTGCAGCCGCCATTGTTGTTTGGCGGGCCCAGGCTGGATTCGAACCTGCCAGCTCATGTGTACGTGGCTGGCACCTTAGCCCATTGAGCCACAGGCGCCGAGCCCATCACCCTGAACTATTATATAAAGAAAAGAAAGGGAGAGGCTCGGCGTCTGTGGCTCAGCGGGCTAGGGCACCAGCCACGTACACCTGAGCTGGCGGGTTTGAATCCAGCCTGGGCCTGCCAAACAACAATGATGGCTGCAACCAAAAACAAAAATGGCCGGGCGTTGTGGCGGGCGCCTGCAGTCCCAGCTACTTGGGAGGCAGAGGCAGGAGACTCGCTTGAGCCCAGGAATTGGAGGTTGCTGTGAGCTGTAATGCCACAACACTCTACCCAGGGCGACAGCTTGAGGCTCTGTCTCAGAAAAAAAAAAAAAGAAAAGGGAGACAAGGGAGAGCAGCTTTGACCAAATGCTCAGTACCTTCCTCCAAAGATAGATTAGTCACTTTCCATTTCCTAAAACTGGACTTTCCCCACTCATACTGGGAAATAGCTGTAATACATTCGGGCCCTGAATCTGGTTCCTTCTGGCCACGTGATGGAACATCTCAGCTTTCTAAGAAACAAGACTGGTCATCAGGTTGCAGAAAACAGGCAGATAAATAATTGATAAATTCAAATCTGTGCCTCCAAAGATCAGCGATAAAAATGAGCCAGCCATCCTCCTATTTCAAGAAAGCTTGGGTCAGCTGGGCACAGTAACTCATGCCTCAAGCGATTCTCTTGCCTCAGCTCCTAAGTAAGCTGGGACTACAAGTTCCTATTAATTATGCCTATAATCCTAGCACTCTGAGAGGCAGAGACGGGTGGATTGTTTGAGCTTAGGAGTTCAAGATCACCCTGAGCAAGACAGAGAAGTTGTATCTACTCAAAAAAAAAAAAAAAAACAACAACCACCACTAGGCAGATGTGGTAGCACATGCCTGTAGTCCCAGCTACTTAGGAGGCTCAGGCAAGAGGATTTCTCAAAGCCTGGAATTTGAGGATGCTGTGAGCTACGATGCTATAGCACCCTACCCATAATGACAGAGTGAGACTCTGTCTAAAAAAAAAAAAAAGGCTTGGGTCTTTGGCTAAGAAATCAGAAGATACTACTAAAGAAACTTTACCCATCTCTGTTTTGAAAGATCATTGGTATGGGCCAGGCACAGTGGCTCACAATGAGGTGGGATCATCACTTGAGCCCAGGAATTCAAGACCAGCCTGGGGAACCTAGTAAGATCTCATGTCTACAAAAGATAAAATAATCAGCCAGCCATAGTGGTGTACCCCTATAGTTCTAACTACTTGGGAGACTGAGGCAGGAGGATTGCTTGAGCCCAAGAGTTAGAGGTTAGGGAGCTATGATCAGGCCAATGCACTTAGCCTGGGAGACAGAGTGAGAACTTATCTCCTAAAAAAAAAAAAAAATTAAACATTGGTACAGTGCAGCTACCTAGTCCTTATTCCAATTTCTTCTCAAAAATAGAAAGGGGCCAGGTACAGTGGCTCGTGCATGTAATTCTAGCACTCTGGGAGGCTGAGGCAGGTGGATAGCTTGAGCTCACAGGTTTGAGATCGGCCTTAGCAAAAAACAAGGCTCCGGGGAGGCGCCTAGTGGCTCAGTGAGTAGGGCGCCAGCCCCATCTACTGAGAGTGGTGGGTTCAAACCCAGCCCCGGCCAAACTACAAGGAAAAAAAAAAAAAAAAAAGTCGGGAGTTGTGGCAGGCGGCTGTAGTCCCAGCTACTAGTGAGGCCGAGGCAACAGAATCGCCTAAGTACAAGAACTGGAGGTTGCTGTGAGCTGTGACGCCATGGCACTCTACTGAGGGCAACAAAGTGAGACTCTGTCTCTAAAAAAAATAAATAAAATAAAAATGATGTTTTTTTTTACATACTACACAGTGATAAGTGCAATGATACAGATGTTTATGGGAATTCAGAGGTGAGATCTAACATAGACCATAACTAGAAATACGGGAAATCAAAAACGTTCCAAGTATCCTTGAGTTCTTTTTTTTTTTGAGACAGGGTCTCACTTTGTCACCCTCGGTAGAGTGCTATAGTGTCACAGTTCACAACCTCAAACTCTTGGGCTTAAGCAATTCTCTACCTCAGCCTCCCAAGTAGCTGGGACTACAGGCACCCACCATAATGCCCCGCTATTTTTAGAGACAGGGTCTCGCTCTGGCTCAGGCTGATCTTGAACCTGTGTGCTCAGGCCCATCCACCCACCTTGGCCTCCTAGGGTGCTAGGATTACAGGCATGAGCCACTGTGCCCAGCCCTGAGTTCTTAAAAGATTAGTAGGAGATAGCTCAGCTACAATGAGCAGGAAAATATGCAGACAAGGGAGTCCCAATCAGGGCCAAAGGCATAGGCTCAAGTTCAATGCTGTTTGGCATAAAAGTTCAAAGTAAAAGGCAGGAGGATGAAAATTAAAGAGGGGTCTAGGTCATGAAGAGTGTTGGATATTATATTTAGCAGCTTGATCTTTTTGTTTTTTTTTTTTTGAGACAGAGCCTCAAGCTGTCACCCTGGGTAGAGTGCTGTGGCATCACAGCTCACAGCAACCTCCAATTCCTGGGCTCAAGCGAGTCTCTTGCCTCTGCCTCCCAAGTAGCTGGGACTACAGGCGCCCATCACAACACCCAGCCATTTTTTGGTTGCAGCCGTCATTGTTGTTTGGCAGGCCCAGGCTGGATTCGAACTCGCCAGCTCAGGTGTACGTGGCTGGCGCCTTAGCCCACTGAGCCACAGGCACCGAGCCCAGGAAGTCTCTTGATTACAGTCCTTCCCGCAAAGTACTGAATGAGCCTGTTCTTGCACTCATGGGTCCATATTGCCATGGTTTGCTCCCAAACTTGCCTTACCTCACTCCACCACCTCATTTGGCAGTGTGGCTGTCAGCCTTCACCTCTCTCCTAAGGGTTTTGTCTGGAGAGGTGTATTCAGAGGTGTATTGAGAACCCACCTACTATGTGCCAAGCACTGCTGAATATACAGTGGGAAAAATATTATAATAGACATGGTCCCTGCCCTTATAGAATTTAGAGTCCAGCAAGCGAGGCAAATATTCACAAGAAAAAAGATAAATTATACAGGCTGAATTTTCAGGAAAGAGAACTATTTTCAATGTCTCTTTTTTTTTTTTTTTTTTTTGAGACAGAGACTCAAGCTGTCACCCTGGATAGAGTGCCGTGGCATTGAAGATCACAGCAACCTCCAATTCCTGGGCTCAAGCAAGTCTCTTGCCTCAGCCTCCCAAGTAGCTGGGACTATAGGCGCCCACCACAATACCTGGCCATTTTTTGTTTGCAGCCGTCATTGTTGTTTGGCAGGCCCAGGCTGGATTTGAACCTGCCAGCTCAGGTGTACATGGCTGGCGCCTTAGCCCGTTGAGCCACAGGCGCCGAGCCTTCAATGTGGTGAGGGCACAGGGTCAGGGCATCTTCGGGACCTTTGCTGCTCAACGTGGGGCAATCCCAGGCTCCCCTCCCAGGCTGCAAAAATGTTACTTGTCACCTGCCTGCTCAGTCTTTAAACCTCTAGCCTCTGGGATCATCCTTCCGTTTATACTCATATTACATATCCTGAGCCTCCACCCCAAACTTTAAGAAAATTCTCTTAGCAATCACTTTCTCAATTAATCTCTGACCTTACCAAAAAGCAAAACTTTCCAAATTCTGGAATTCACTTCCTTTGCCCTTAATCATAGGGATCTGATTGTATGTACTTCTCCGATCAAAGTCTGAAAAACCACTTTCTCCCTGCCCTACCAAGAGTCAGAGACTCAGGAGGCACAGACATTGCAGGCTGTCTATTTGCAGTGGTTCTCAACCTTCCTAATGCCTCCTAATGCCTCACCCTTTATAACAGTTCCTCCTGTTGTGATGACCCCCAACCATAAGATTATTTTCATATGCTGCTTCATAACTGTAATTTTGCTACTGTTATGAATCGTACTGTAAATATCTGATATGCAGGATGTATTTTTTATTGTTCCGAAGGGGTCCTGACGCACAGGTTGAGAACCTATGATTTAGGGTGTTTGCTTCCGGAGAGAGCTAATCCACTCACTTGCAGATTTTGCCTGATTTCTTAACATCTATCTCTATTAGGAAAGTTTATAGGCCACTGATGTTGTTTTTGTTTTTGAGATAACATTTGTTTAACATAAAATGTACTACTTTAACCATTTTAGAGTACACAATTCGATGGCATTTAGTACATTCACACGTGTGTGCAACCATTATCTCCATCTAGTTCAAAAACATCTTCATCATCCTAAAAGTGTTTTTCAACCCTTTCCATTTCACAGCACACTTGAACCTATTGTTAAACTTCTGCAGCATCCTTAAATTATGCTGATCCAAAAAAAGTTTAAAAATATACTTACTGTACAAAAAAAGAATATATTATCAAAAATAATTAAATAATCTTTAAAAGTGTTTACGGCACACCTAAGATCCTCTCACGGCACATTAGCGTGCCATGGCACACTGGTTGAAAAAATCAGTGTCTTTAAAATAAAACCCTCTAACCATTAAGTAGTTTCCCCCTTGCAACAACCCCAAGCAGCCACTTTTTTTTTTTTTCTTTTTGGTCAGGGCAGGATTCGAACTCGCCACCTCTGGTATGTGAGGCCAGTGCCCTGCTCCTTGAGCCACAGGCACCACCCAGCAGCCGCCAATCTTTATGCCTCAGGGGGCTGCTTTCTCTTGATATTTCCTATAAATTAAATCATGCAATGTGTGGCTTTTTGCATCCGGCTTCTTTCACTTAGCATAATGTTTTCAAGATTCCTGCACACTGTAACATATATCATTCCTTCTTACTGCTAAATAATATTCCATCATGTAGATATAACACATCCATTTTAATTTGTTTATCCATTCATCAGCCAATGGTCCATTTTTAGCTATTATGAAGAGTGCTGCTATCAACATTCGTGTACAAGTTTTTGGGTGGACATATGTTTTCCATTCATCTGGGGATACACCTAGGAGAGGAATGGCTGGGTCATATGGTAACTGTATGTTTGAGTTTTTGAGAAGCTGCCAGACTATTTTCTAAGGTCACTGATTCTTAAACATAGCTGCACATTGGAATCACCTGGGCAACTTTTTAGACGTGCTGTTGCTTAGGTCCCACCCTCAGAGGTTCTGCTGTAATTACCCTCCTTTGTGGCTGGGGCAGGGCGAGTCTCAAAGCTCCCCAGGTGGTTCTCCCCCGTCTGGACTGAGAACTTTAAAGGGGACCCAGAGGTGCTATCATTAATCAGTAACTCTTGAACCTACCCTCTGAAGTCAATACTTTCAAATCTGCTTGATCATGAGAATTTCCTGGGGCACTTATTAAATATGCATGTTCCTAGGTCAGCGGTTCTCAACCTGTGGGTCGCCACCCCTTTGGAACAATGAAAATACATCCTGCATATCAGATACTTACATTACGGTTCATACCAGTAGCAAAATTACAGTTATGAAGTAGAAACGAAAATAATTTTATGGTTGGGGGTCACCACAACATGAGGAACTGTATTAAAGGGTCATGGCTTTAGGAAGGTTGAGGACCACTGTCCTAGGCCCTTCCTCTGGAGATGTCTACTTAGCGGGCCTCAGAGAGAGCCTGGGAATCTGAAATTTCAACAAACTCTCCAGGAGCATTTTTTAATCTGACAAATTTGGAAGCAACATCTTAGATTCCCCCCTTTTCCAAGTGTGGATCCGGACTAGTATCATCAGTATCACCTGGAGATTGCAAGAAATGCAAATTTTAACTGTAACTAAACCAAAATCTGCATTTTAACAGTTCTTCAGTAACTGTAAGCACATTACTACCTTAGACTACCAATCTCAAGCAATACAGTCTCAGGACAAGCAATTCTCACACTTGAGCATGCATTAGATCATCTGAAAAATTTATTAAAACGCAGGTTTCCTAGCGCTTCTGATTTAGTAGGTCTCTGAGCCAGAAGCCCATAATTTACATTTGTGATGTCAACTGAAAAATAACCCAGGGTCTTCATAAATACGGAGGAGACTTTATTTCTTATTAAGGGTTATGACCTGAAGTGTGGTCCTCCCAGCAGGCTGGGAAGTACAGCCTCCTCCTGCAGAAACCAAAAGGCAGGCACTTTGAGGTGGTGGGGCTGGTGGAACAGGAATTATACCAAACAGGTTGTCCAAAAATACATATTCACCAGGCCAGGGGAGGAGCTATGAATATTCCTGAAGGCAGGATGCATACATGTGTTACAAGCAAACATGCATATTATAGGTGTCCCATGTTCATTTTGTGGTGGAGACATTACATTTAAACATATTACAATTAGTCCCTATTCTTTTTTTTTTTTTTTTGCAGTTTTTGGTCCAGGCTGGGTTTGAACCCACCACCTCCGGCATATGGGGCCAGGGCCCTACTCCTTTGAGCCACAGGTGTGGCCCTAGGCCCTATGTATTAAAAGGTCTTTCAAGACATAAGAAAAGTCTGTGTCTTTGTAGAGGTATCAACATCTATAAATTGACCAGAACCAGTTCATGGTCAGTGGTCTCTTAGCTGCAGAGAGGTATGCAAATCAGTCTCTAACCCAAAAGTCACAGCTGCAGCTATGGCTTGTGGGACAGCGGGTGGAGCTCAGTGCCTGGTGGTGGAGGAGCTGCAATAATTTCAATATGCTTATCTCGAGGTTTGTTCAACTGCCAGAGAAAAAGGAAAACCTTGCGGCAGTCTGAACCTAGTTTATCCTTTAAATGTAGGGAAGCATAACTTAACGCTCCCCTGGCGTGGCTATAGGTCCTACTTATTATTGTGTACTTTACTGCCACAAAGAATCTGTTCTGTCAGGCTTCTGTTTTAACATTAACGCTGGTCATTGGTTGTGTCTAAACCACAAAAAGGAAAAGATATAATGCAGCATGTCTGACCTCCCAGGGTTTCTCTGGAGCCCCCTTAGTCAAGAGGGGGTTCATGCAGTTGGTTGTGGAGCTTTGGATTTCACCTTGAGTTTTAAGTAAGAAGTCCCCAGGTGAGGCTGAGGCACTAGGTCTAGGACCACACTTGGATAATCATAGGTCCCAAGTCTAGACTACCGTCTCTCAAACTTGGCATTCTAGACATTTTGGATTGGATCATTCTTTCTTATGGGAGACTGTCCTGTGCTTTGCAGGGTGCTCAGCTGCTTCCCTAGCCTCTACCACTAAATGCCCATAGCACTCCTCAAATTTTGACAATTAAAAGTGTCACATTATCAAACATCCCTGGTGGGGTGTGTGGCACAATAGCCCCCAGTTGAGAAGCACTGGTCTAGACCATTCCTAAAAGGGAGGGGTGCTGCCACTCACCCTATTCGTGAGGACAGTGGACGCACTTGCTCTCAGGCCTGGGGCAGCGATAAAGGATTTTGAGAGCCCCTGGAGCGACCCCTTTGGATCAGGACTCCCTCATCGGAGGAAGTGAAACCCAGTCTCCTATTCTGTGGCAGTGGTAGGCCTGGGACAGAAGTGTCCGACTGAGCGTCTAGACACCAGCCCTGTCGGCCTCAGTAGGTACCTAGCTCCAGACACCCTCCCCTCCTCAAGTTCTGGCTATTCATTAAAACCAGTTCAGTCAAGAAACTTCAAAACTGACTTGCAGGCAAACTGGATGAAGATCAGACTGTCTATTGGTCACCTGATGCTTTTAAAACTACAGCCTAGAAATCTGTGTGATTGACAGGTGTTAATGGGTCTGATTTGTATGCTTTCTTTGCAGAGGGCTAGAACTGCTGGGGAAAACGTTTTCTAAAGGAGCTCGCTGGCTTTCCAAGCGTCCGCGCTGGGGAGCATTTCCGATCGCTAGGGAACAGTGCCCTCTGCTGGAAATTCTCGGTCACTGCACGAGGCGGCGTGCGCGGCTCCGGCGCGTTCCCGGGCTCCGGGGGCGGCTCGCAGCATCCTCGCTGCACTTGGCGGCTCCCGGGCCGGGGAACGGCCCGCGGCGTCCCTCGCCCGGTCCGCACCTGCCTTCCTGAAAAGAGGACGCGCTTCCTGAGTGGTCTTAAGCCTGCTTCCAGAAGTTGAGTGCCTCGATAGGACGCTGACTCGGGTTAGATGTCACGCAGTGCCCAGTTTTGCATTGCGCTCTGGAACAGAAGCTGAATCCCGAGCGCAGGCCTCCGGCCAGCCCGCTCGTGGAGGACGCATGGGTGGAGCGGACACGTTTGGGGACCGCAGGGTCCTGGCTTCAGCTTCCGCTCTGCACACCCCTAGCTCTGGAACTTTCAAACACCTTTAACGCTGGATTTCGCATTTTACCGTCTGTAAAACGGGGTTTCAGACTGTACTTGGAGGTGTTCTAGGAAACCTCACAGGTCAACTGCCAAAGGATATCGGAAGCCCCGGTGGGCAGCTACCAAGCACCCCATGAATTCATTCCTACCTGGTTTTGTGTAAGTTTTAATACTTTCTTCTTTAGTAGGGGAACGAGACAAAGAGAAGAAAAATGGAGTTTCCTTCTGAAAATCATGCAGTGGACAATCTCTCACCTCCTTCTTACACTTTCTCTGATTCCATCCCTAAATGTATCTGTGAGGTTTGTCTGTGTGTTAATTCACCCCACCCTGCACTACCTTCCCCTGCTTTACAAGCTGGGTTAAGGACAAGGGTAAGAGCTAAGGGCGTCCTTTGAGCTGACAGTGGCTCCCTCCAAAATGGATTTTCTAACAAACCCAGTAACTTTTTAGACTCAAGAGTTATTCTACAGTCTGTAAGAAATCCTTTTTTTTTTTTTTTTTTTTTTTTTTTTTGCCGGTGCTGGGTTTTAAACCAACACCGCTGGCACATGGGGCCAGTGCCCAACTCCTTTGAGCCACAGACACCACCCTGTTTAGTCCGGTTTAAATGCAACCTCACTGGAACTAGTCAGTGAGTCTTGATGGCTGGAACTGTCCAGGACCCCCTATGGCCCGGTCTCGGTGCAGCAGGAAGGAACCAGGCGTGACACGGATTTGAAGTACAAGCTTGAGGGAAGCGGACTAACCTTAGTTGCAGGGTAGCCCCAGCACCTCCTACAACATCTATTTATTAAGTTTACACAGGACAGGTGTGGAGAGTTAAGGTAATTGACAAACAGGTGCAGATGAGGGCGGCATGTGTAAGGATTGCCACTCTCCTCACGTGTTCCTTCCCCACAACCCTTATGAAGAATTACTAAGCATCACTGTTTAACACATGCTTACTAATGAGTGACCGACCTTATCTCATTCCGGAACACTGAGGTACTTAGGGGATTGCCCCCAGGTCAGGAAACGTCTCTAGGCTTGCCAGGAGACTGTCCTGTTCTCAGCATTTCCTTTTAATGTGATAAGAATCAGTTACTGTCCTTTGCAAGCATGGTGTCCAGTCCTCTACATATCCCCCATTTTTGTTTAAGAAATTTTGGGGTAGGATAAGAAAAAAGTATCCGTTGTTCCTTTCAGTAGTTCGTCTCGTCAAGCAGCTCTTCTTGCTAGGTAAAAGAACAAGAGGGCACATACAGTAATTAACAGAATTATACTAGTGGTGCCAGTGAGGGCCTTCACAGAAAAAAAAAGAGAGAAATTAGTAACACTATTGGAAATGCTTTTTTAGTTCCTGTGACAGATTGCAATTATTTAATAAAGGTTTCAGGTATATGTTGTTGTAAATCTATCCAAAAATGATGTTGTGTTGTTCCAGCCATGCTAGGCACAGGGGGAGTCATGCCAAACAATATGGGAATGGTTGGCTATGGTAGTTCTCACAAAACCAATGCATTTCTCCACCTAACTGTCTAGGGCTGACCCGTGGGGTCTCCAATCGATGACACTTCCATAGGAAGTATTAACTAATGCCCGAGGTTTCTTGCCTCTACCCATTGTCCATTGCACCCAGTATAAATGGGTCGCAACAGGCATAGTGCAGATTGGAATGTTAGGTGGGGGAAGGGTAGTGTCGTACCCTTTCCAAGTTGAAGTCTGGAGGAGCGGCATGGTTCTTATTTGTTTGTTTTTAATACTAGAATATTTAAGAGAAAATCATGCAGTGGGAATGGGTTGAAGGTAACAACTGCTGGGACTTTAAATAGAAACAGTAAGGTTAACCTAAGATCTGTTAAGGAGAAGATTATGGAAATAGGCTTAATAAATGAAATTCTTTGTAGCATTTTCCTTTGTGGACACTAGTGCAATCGTTGCCAGGAACAAGAAGTCTGCCGTTAGAGGTTTACCTTGATGTTTCACTAAATATTCAGCCACTTATGACAGCTTTCTGATTTGACCCCAAGAAGGAAAAGTAGAGTTAGTGGTTCTTGGGAGAGGATGATGTCTGTTTGTCCGCTTGATGGTCATGTTATTGAAGAGATCAGTGAGGGTGGATTCATCAAAGTGCTGGCGAGATCTTTTGCTCATATCGAGGCTTAAGTAACCACTGCTTCTCTTGCTGTTCTGTAATGATATGAGCAAAGCCTTGACCCCAATATAACACATAACCAGGTTCCCATTCAGACATATCGGGTTTCTTATAGAAAATAAGTTGCTGTATTTGAGAAGGTGGTGAATGGGTAAGAGATGTCCAGTGACATTCAGCGGTTGTGTTTCCATCATTGTTGAGATTCAAAAAATTAAGAGTGAACAGAGCTCTAGTAAGAAGATATCTAGGACTGTTATTCAATGGGAGTGTACCATCTCCTCCTTTCTGTTTAAATGACATATCTTTTTAATGTTTTGTGGTGTCGTTCAATAATAGCCTGGCCTTGATAATTATAGGTAATACCATGAGAAAGTTGAATATTCCAAAAAGACAGGAAGGTATTTAGTTATTGAGCAGAATAAGAAGGTGCATTGTCAGTTTTAATAGACTTAGGAAGTCCCATGACATTAAAACATTCTAATAAATGTTGAATGACATGGTGAGCTCTGTCTGCAGGTAATGCTATTGCCCAAGAAAAATGAGAAAAAGTATCTATGGAATGATGAACAAATTATAATTTACCAAAGGATAGGACAATAGTCACATCCATTTGCCATATTTGGTTTGCCATTTGTCCTCTAGGGTTGGTACCTTCATGAAAGGAGGGAACATGTATTTTGGAGCAAGAAGGACAACTAGAAAGAATTTGCTGTGACTGAGTTTTTATAAGATGAAATTTCTACGAAGCATCTTTGCATTTAGCATGTGTGCAGGAATGAAAAGAAGCTGCTTCTTGAACAGTACCAACGAGGGCTTGATCTATTTGTGAATTTAGTGAAGTCATAGGACCAGGTAAAATGGTGTGTGCTCTAATATGAGTAATGTATATAGGATGAATACGGTGTCTAAGGAGTCTCTGGATAGATTGAAAAAGTGAAGAAATTTCATCAGTAGCAGTAATAGTTGTTGTTTCTAGGTGGTTAACAGCAAAGCATGTATATTGAGAGTCCGTCACCACATTCATAGGACAATGAAAGTCTTGGAGTGCAATAAGAATAGTATACTTTCATTCTTTTGGACAGAACTATAAGGACTTTGAACAACTTTTGAGTTATTACCATCAGTGTATCCAGCCTTGCCATGTTTGTTGGCATCTGTGTAAAAAGTGACAGCATCTGTAATTGGTGAGTTTTTGACAATATGAGGGAGGATCCAGGAAGTAAGTCTTAAAAATTGAAATCTTTTATCATGAGGCTGTTCATTGGTAATTAAGCCTACATAAGATGCAAGAGCGATTTGCCAAGGTAAAGATAACTGAAAATTGAGTTGAATTTGCTTTTCTGTAAAAGGAACAGTAATAGAACAAGATCATAGCCTGTAAGTTTGTGAATTCTGTTTCTGCCTTTAGCAATTAGCTCACAAATTTTGTCTAAATATTGTTGTAATTTTTGTGCAGTTTTATTAGGAAGGAATAGCCACTCTAAAAGGGTGTTCTCTTGATAAATAACTCCAGTTGGAGAGTGAGACATGGCTGTAATTATTAGTTGAATTGATAATCTAATGTCAACTCGATCTAATTCTTTTGAGGCAAACTCTTTTTCAATTTTTGCAGTTCCTTCTTTGCCTCCAGGGTAAGTGAACGAGGACTATTTAAGTCCGAAGGTCCTTCTGGGATTTTAAAAAGATTAGTTAAGGCATAGGTTGGTGTACGTAAAGTTGGACGTAACCAATTAATATGACCTAACAGTTTTTGGAAATTATTTAAGGTCAATAAGGAATCTAACCTAACATTAACATGTTGTGGGAGAATTTGCATTTGAGTCCATTTGTATCCCAACTAATTATAGGGGGATGTAGTTTGAATTTTTTCTGGAGCAATTTGAAGACCATAAGATTTTAGGGTAAGAACAGCTTATTTAAATATGTCTTGCAAAACAGCTAAACTTTGGTGTGCAAATAAAATATCATCCATATATGATGTAGGCTGTGGGATATTTTTTCCTAATGTGCTATAATGGCTGATCAACAAAATGTTGACACAAAGTCAGACTGTTTAACATGCCTTGTGGCAGAACTCTCCACTGAAAATGCTGATAGGGTCTTGGTGATTATAGGAAGACAAGAAAAAGGCAAAACGAGGTCGGTCTTCAGGATGCAAGGATATACTTAAAAAACAATCTTTTATGTCAATGACATATAAATACCAATTGGAAGGGTAAAGGAAGTCCTGGTTGCAGGTGACCCATTGGAAAAATGGTTTCATTAACTTGGCGAAGATCAGTAAGCATTCTCCATTTGCCTGATTTCTTTTTTACAACAAAGACAGGAGAATTCCAGGAGCTGGTAGAGGGTTCTATATGTCCTTGCTCTAACTGCTCCTGAATTAAAAATTGTAAAGTATCTAGTTTTTCTTTAGTTAATGGCCACTGCTCCACCCACATTGGATTATTGCTCTTCCACGATAGCTTGAGAGCATATTTTGGGGCAGTGGCCTCTATGCTAAATTTGATATTTAAAAGGAATTAGTCTGAAAGGAAGGTATACTTAATACATTTTTCCATTGCTGAAGTAAATCTTGACCCCACAAGTTAATAGCAATATCAGCTATGTACGGTTGAATTTGAGCATTTTGATTACCTGGTCCCAAACAAGGTAAAGGTAATGTACTTTGAAAGACTGAATTTAAAGTTCCTATGCCTGTAAAAGAAACATCGACTATCTGTTTCGGCCACTCCTTGGGCTACAGATTTAAAGCCATGACTGAAACATCTGCACCAGTATCTAACGGGCCAGTAAAGGATTTATCCTTCAAAAGGAGTGTTAATTGAGGCCTATTCTTATCAATAGATGTTTGCCAAAAAATACTGTTTGTACTGCCGAGACTACCAGTGTGTTTTTTACCAGTACTGTAGCCTCTTGTTATTAATTTATAGTTTTATTCCATCGTGGATACAAAGAATATTTGATATGATTTTTATTTTTAAACATTTGCTGAGACTTGTTTTGTGTCCTAACATATGATCTATCCTGGAGAATATTCCATGTGCTTATGAGAAAAATGTATATTCTGTAGCTGTTGGATGAAATGTTTTGTAAATTTCTTCCAGGTTCATTAGGTCTCACATGCAGTTTATCACTTCTTTTATTTTAAGAGACAAGGTCTTCTTCTGTCACCCAATCTGGAGTGTAGTGGCATAATCATAACTCACTACAATTCAAACTCCTGGGTTCAAGCATTCCTCCTGCCTCAGCCTTTGGAGGGGCTAGGACTATAGGAGCTGTTTTTTGGCTTTTGTTTCTATTCTTTTGTCATCTCCTTAAAATAAGTTGTTTTACTGATAAAATGGTTTTTGTAGACCTCATGGTAACCACAGTGCAAAATCCTATTAACAGGTTTACTAAAAGTAAAGAGCAATAAATTACAACATAATACCAGAGATATTCACTTAATTACAAAAGAAGGCAGTAAGAAAGGAAGAGAAGAGTTTTAAAACAGCTAGAAAATAAATGGCAGTAGTAAGTCCTTACTTAGCAATAGCAACATTTATTGAATATAAATGTTCTCAATTCTCCAATTAAAAGGCGAACCTTTTATTCATTATTTATTCACTCAAATTCAATTGAGTGGTTGAATGGGTAAAGAAACAAGACCCAACCATACGTTGCTTTCAGGAAACCCACTTAACCTATAATGACACACATGAACTGAAAGTGAAGGGGTGGAACAAGACGATCCATGTTAACTGGAAACCAAAAAAGAGCAGGAGTGGCTACACTCATATCAGATGAAACAGACTACAAATGAAAAACTGTAAAAAAGACAGAGAAGATCATTATACATGTGTAAACGATAAAGGGGTTAAATCAGCAAGAATATATAGCAACTATAAATATTCATGCACCCAACACCAGAGCTCCCCAATATATAAAGGAAACATTAATAGACCTTAAGGGAAAGATAGACTGCAATAAAATAATAGAAAGGGACTTTAAAACTACACTCACAATAATAGGCAGATCATTCAGACAGAAAATCAACAAATAAAGAGCAGAGTTAAACTATACATTAGATCAATTAGACCTAACAGACATGTCTAGAACATTTTTCTCAACTGCTGAATAGACATTATTTTCATCAGCACAGGGAATATTTTCCAGACAAGATCCTCCCATTTTTGCCTCCTAAAGTGCTGGGATTACAGGTCTGAGCCACCATACTCAGCCTAAAGTGCAATTTCTTTGTTAATTTTCTGTCTAGATTAGCTCCCCAAAGCTTAGAATGGAATGTTGACATTCCTTCATTCCTGAAAATTCTGATCCCTATTCATCTTCCTTTAATTTTCTATTGGCTTTTTTTCCCTATTGGACATTTAAGTACAAAGAGACACCCTAAAGAATCCACCAAGTTGTATTGTGTCTTAGGAATAAACACAATCATCTCCTATGTAATTGCAATAACTCCAGCCAATGCAATAACCTCCTTTGCCAGTTAGTTGAGTAACATATGAAGTCCAAATTGGCCAGTGGTAGTTTCAACTTACAAATAAGGGCATAAATCCATTATATTCCTCCCTTGCAAACTAAGACATCTAAGCTAGCAGAACCTAATCAAAGATAAGAGGCAAAAATTCTATTAAATAGGTCATGCTTCCACTTCTATATCTTCACTGCTTAGGCCTGAATGTTCTGGCAGTGGAAAAAATAGCATATATATTGATCACTGGTTTAAAAAAAAAACCCACACATCCTATTGTATTTACCCACACCTTTACAGTGTTCTCTTCCAACTTATACTGTCTTCAGTAGGCTCTTCAACAATATACTGTTCTCTCAGGCCAGTAGTTTCTGGGTGTTTGCATATATGGTAAGGCCAATTAAGGACATTGACATGAACTCAATGTGATTCTTCTGTTTCTGTGAAATGAATTGCTTAGCCAATATCAATATATGAAATACTACGATGCTAAATAAAGCATTCTACAAGTCTAGGGCAGATGCTACTATCAGAGGCATTGCAGACAGAAACTATAAATCCATACCCATAATAATAAGTGATTATTCAATGGGAATAAATTGCCACCTACTCCACATTGGGGAATCAGCACTGGGGTATGCTGCTGGCAGGCTAGACACTCAGCAATGGTTGCTAGAACGTCACTGGTGAGGGAAAGTCTGTGTTGTTGAGCCCATCCCTGCCATCATAGCCACTTTGAACATGGGCAACTGAGCAAGTACGATGGCTGGGGAAATGGGCTGACTGACATCCTCAGATTATGGCTTGCTTTTTACATAATTATTCTATGGTAGAATAGAATAATTATGGTAGAATAATTCCTGCCATAATTTGGTGAGCCTCCATAGTGGACATAAATATCCTCATACTCGGTGCCCTTTCCCCATATCTCTTCCCTAGACCTCCATCTCAGTAATTTTACAGTCTTATTTTTTTCAAAATTCCCTAATCAACTGGCCGGCTCTCCTGCCCCGTGAATCATAGATCTTACTTCTAAGTATTTCTCATTGACTGGGGTTGTCATGAGGTGTGGACTGCTTGCTCTTCTGCTAGATGAGAGAATTTCTCTTCAACACCGGCTTTCAGGAATACTTCTGAGGTTGTAATGCTACAGAGGTAGCATTTAATATCAATTAAAAAATAACAATTCCTACAGATTGAAACAATAAATATTTCAAATCTATAAGTTCAAAATAACACTACAAAAGAAAAATAGAAGGGAAGAAATTAATAGTTTACCTTCTGTGAATACTACAGAATCAACTCAGTATTTGGAAATTTTAAGTAAGTAGAAAAAAATCAACCATTTATCTTGACTTTCCTATGTGAAAAGTACCTGGGGGCAACCAAATAGTTGTCTTGTCATTCTACATGAATAACTAAATACTTGTTACAGAACTCAGTTTACCCATGAAGAAGTTATTATAAGATATAACAGTGTACCACTTTGCAATCTATATAAATTAATGAATTTATTAAAAATGAGATTATTAAATATTAGAAACTAATATGCTGATTTATAGGAGTACATAATACTATCTATGAAGAATTCTTTCCAAAATGTTAAATATAAATCTGATCTGGCCTCTAGATCCAAACTTCAGTTTACAGAGAATACAAGGCACTGGGGAGCACATTAAAGAGCACCATGGGGATGAACTTGTAAACATCAAGGATGTGGGAAACTACAGAGAAATGAATTGATGAATACATTTCATGGGAAAGAAAGAGATACAACAGAAAACCTAAAGTTTAAAAGACACAGTGAGTACATATTGGCTTTATTTAGCTTATGATTGATTTGGACAGACCATAAAAATCTTATGAATGCTATGAGATGGGATGATGATAGGGAGTTATTGTGAATTTTAAGAGTGATGGGGTACTGTAGTTATTTTTAAGGGTCTTTATCTTTCAGAGATATGCACCAAAATATTTACAGATGAAATTACATAATATCAGGGAATTGCCTCAAAACAATCAAGGTACAGAGGAAGTGTTAGAGTACCAACATGATTGGCTAACTCTTGATAATTATTGGAAGTGAATCATAGATATAATGTGGGTTTGTTATGCTGTTTTTTTCATGCTTTTGTACTGAAAGAGCAAGAGTAACTCCATTTTGTAACAAACCGCCCACTTTTAGTCTATCAAGGCCAAGCAGGGTGCTCACCCCGCCCGCAAAATAGCCGCCCGAGCCGAAAAAAAATTGTCGGATACAAGCCCAACTAACAGGCGTGAAAAGTATCTAAAATAGCCAATCATAATCGTCACAGCTTGGAAATCCCCTAGTAATCGCAATAAAACCCCCAGCAACCCAGAGGTCAGGATCCTCAGCGCACACACCCACTGTGACAGGTAAACTGAGGGCCCAGGCTCGAGCTTGAATTAAAGGCTCTTTTGCTTTTGCATCGAGTTTGTCTCCCTGGTGGTCTTTGGGGATTATGTGATCTGGGCACAAAAATACATGTTTGAAAATTTCCATAATCGTATGGTTTTAAGATTTAGCCAAAAGAATATAAGAAAAATTAAAATTCAGTAAGATTAAATTAGATGAAAAAGTAGTTTACAAAACAAAGAGAGAGACTATATAATGTTAAGCAGGACAATCCACAATGAAATTATAGCAGTCATTAATCTTTGCAATAAATAAATAAGACAAAATTTAAAAAAATAAGAGTAAAATAGCAAAAACATCATGGCAGTAAGAGATTGTAATTCTTTTCTCTCCATATGTGACAGAAACAATAGACATAAGATAAGTAGGCCTATAAAGGCTCTGAATTACCCAATCAATAAGGTTGAATTCTATATCTTGAACATAGTGAACAGTTTCTTTTCAAGTACCAATACAACATTTATAAGAGTCAACCTTTTGTAGGGCCATAAGAAAATCTATATAAAGTCCAAAAAGGAATAAAATCAGACACCATTCTATTCTAACAGTGCAGTAACAGTAGAAATTAAGGTCCAAAACAATCTTATATATTGCTAGTGGGAATATAAAATGATACAGCCACTATAGCTTAGCAGATCTGAATAAGTTAAACATGTATCTTTCATATGGACCAAACATTTCACTCTTAGATATTACCAAAGAGAACAGAAAGCACATGTCCATACAAAAATATTCCAGCAGTATTATTTGAAATAGTAAAAAACTGGATATCAACCTATGTCTTTTAGGAGCTGAATGGATAAACCAGTTATGTTATATTCATACAACAGAATACTATCCAGCAATGGAAAAAATTAACTGTGCATACATTGAACAACATGAATGAATCTCAGAATAATTATGCTAAGTAAAAAAGAAGCCAGAAAAAGAGTACAAAGAAGACATATTGTGTGATGCCATTTATATGAAATTCTAAAATATGAAAATTAATCTATAGTGATAGAAAGCAGGTGAGTGGTTGCTTAGAGAGGCAGTTACCAAGAGGCAAGAGGAAGTTTTGGGGGTTGTGACTATGTTAGTCATCTTGATTGTGTAGATGCTTTCATAGATACATACATTTGTCAAAACTTAGCAAATTGTGTATCTTATATATGTGTGATTTATTGTATATCAATTATACTTTTCCTTCTTTTCTCCCTCCCTCCCACATGGTCTCTCTCTGTCCCTCAGGCTAAAGTGCCATGGCCTTAGCCTAACTCACAGCAACCTCAAACTCCTGGGTTGAAGCGACTCCTGTCTCAGCCTCCCCAGTAGTGGGGACTACAGGCACACCTCGTTACACCCAGCTAATTTTTCTATTTTTAGACAGGGTTTCACTCTTGCTCAAGCTGGTCTCTAAATCCTGTGCTCAAGCAATCCACCGTCCTTGGCTAACCAGAGTATTAGGGTTACAGGCATGAGCCACAGGGCCAACCTATACTTCAGTTTTTAAACCTAGGAATAGAGTTACTATGAAAAATATAGACCCTAAATTAGGAAAATCTTTATAGCCTATCAAAAAGCAAGATAAAATAGATATGAACTGATACAAATGACACCAGTGTTTCAGGTTCTTGGTCTCGGTGATTTAAAGAATAAATCCACGGATCACAGATCAGTGGTAAGACAATTTATTTACAGAAAGGAATACAAAAACACTAAAGTTCCTGGTAGGGAGAGAAAACCCAAGCCGAGAGAGAAAAGCTCTCTCTGTTTCTCTTCCTGGCTCTCTGTCTAGGGGTATATATAAGTGCATGGGTTCCCTCTACATGAGGCCAGAAAATGAATGGACACAGTCTCTTCTGCCGGGCAAGGTGAATGAATGTATTTATGAATGGAAACAGTCTTTTCTGTTGGGGCAAGGTGAATGAATGTATTAATGAATGGACACCATCCATTCAAGGAATTGAGGCCTAGGAAACTTACACGAAATTGACCTAGGCATAGGAAATGGGGGTTCTGTATTTAGTTCTAAGTGCAAAGTGAAGGAGACACCAAGGCTCTGGTGTCTCCCTAGCAGTTGTCCAGCCAGTTTGGCTGTTGGAGCCTCGGGTGGGGGTCAGAGCCCACCCCCCACCAAACTCCCCCTACCCCCGCACCTTGCCTGTCCTCCAGCTGGCTGCCCCGCACCAACACCGTCAAGGTGGAGGCAGCAGGTCCTCCACTGGCTGGGGTGTCACCTGTCCTGTATCACAAAGACGGACTTTATTCTCTGATAGACACAATTTCATTAATTTGGTGCAAGAGAAATATTTAGGTATATTTATTCACTTGTCTACCTGAAGTTGAAAATGATTCCAAAATTATTCTAGAAAAATGAAACATATGACAATATCCAAGATATCCATAAATAGAAGAGTAAATGTTGCATAATGTTGCCAGAATCTGTTCTTTAGTATATTCTTGGTCTCAGGCATTCAAAGAATGAATCCATGGACCACAGATCAGTGGTAAGACAGGATTTATTTTGCAGAAAAGAGTGTGGAGAAAAAGCACTAGAGATCCTGGCAGAGGGAAAAACTGAAGTTAGAAAAAAATCTCCCCTGGGCCCTTTGTCTAGGTGTATATATAAATAGCCCAACAAATGAATGGATACAATCCCTTCAGTTCCCAGGCCTAGCAAACTTACATGAAATTGACCAGGCCTGGGAAATGAGGGTTCCCTGTTGTCCCCTGGAGCCTCCTCTTCCCCCCTCGCCCCACGCACCTACCTCCAACCTATTGTTTCTTCTACTGGCTGCTGCCACACCAACACTCTCAGGGCAGAGATGGAAGGTCCACCCCTCAGCTCCTGCCTCACTGGCTGGGGCCCAATTCTCCCTCTCCAAGTAGAAACTCTAACTTCTGTTAGGGAAAAAGGACAAAGACTCCATCAAACTGCTTCCTGCTGGACTAGGTGATGAGAGAAGGGGGAAGTTAGGATTTCTCCAGAGGGAGGGTGATCCAGGGATCCACAATAGAATCAGGTCTTGGACTGGAACCATCTTTACTGTGTGTGGCTTGATAACATCATTTCTGAAAGACACAAATCTGATTAGCTCATTAAAAGGCAAGGATAGAACAGTGAGAGGAGGAGGTTAATTACAGTGTTAGTGGTGTCACATTGGAAAAACAAAGTCAGTGATATTAAAAGAAAAAAATATTAACACTTTCTTTCTTGTTTTCTAAATAATAACTTCAATTTTCTTTAGGCTCACAAGTGTAGGTAGACTTTGGTTGATTCTTTTCATGGTCCGGTTCTGTAGGAGATGATGGGTTCCATGATTTTACTGGCCAATGATGTATCCAGGAATCTATTCCCATAGAAGTAGACAAGATAACAAGAAAAGGGCCCTCCCAAGTTGGGGTTAGGGAAGGTGAAATTGGAGGGAAGAGTTTTGATCATAACTAGATCTTCAGGACAGAAAAGCTCTTTTAGTGTTGAATATGAATATGTAGTTGGGAGGTTTTTAAGGATTTGTTGAAATTTAGCTAAAGAAGTAATATGTTCTACTAATTCTGTAGTTTCTTGGTCTAATAATAAATCATTAGTTGAAAAGGGCCTTTTGCATAATAACTCAGATGGGCTACAACTGGGTCTCTGAGGTAAATTTCTTATTCTAAGAAGAACAATGGAAAGTAATTTAGTCTAAGGGAGATGAGTCTCTTGAGTTAGTTTTCATAATTGTCCTTTGATTTTATCATTCATTTTTTCTGCCTTTCCAGAGTATTGGGGCCTCCAAGAACAGTATAGATGATATTTTATGCCCAGGGCTTTTGATATTCCCTGTGTAACAGCTGATTTGAAGGCCGGCCCATTATCACTTTGCAATCTTCAAGGGAGTCCAAACCTGGGGATAATCTCATGTACTAAAGCTTTTACCACTTCCTGGGTCTTTTCTGTCCTGCAAAGGAATGCTTCAACCCAATTAGTAAAAGTATCCACAAATACCAGCAAATATTGTATACCATGTACCTTAGGGAGACGAGTGAAATCTATTTGCCAGTCTTCACCTGCCTATTTACCTTGCTTCTGTATACCTGGGGGAGCTAGATGGTGATTTAAAAGATTGTTTCTCTGACACACCTCACAAGTCCTTGTTATCTGTTTTATGATTTTAAATAAGTTTTTTCCATTAAAGAGAGCTTTAGCCATTTGATAGGTATTTTCAGTGCCAAAATGAAAAGACTGATGTAAAGTTTTAAGTATTTTCCATTGACTTGCAGCGGATAATAGCAAAAGTCCACTTATATGTTGTAGCCAGCCTGATGGAAGTAGTGAATAGTCTCTGGATGAAGCCCATTCCTTTTCTTTTTGGGTACATAGAGGTACATGAGTCTCAAGTGACCCCTTCCAAATGTGGGGTGCCACAAGGGGAATTTTTCCTTTGTGCTACTATTTAGCTTCTTTATTGGCAAGTCCATTACCTACCTTCAGAAATACCATCTGAGTTTTTTTTGGTGTCTTTTACAATGAATAAGTGCTACTTCTTGTGGAGCATGAATAGCTTGTAATAACCCATCTATTTCATGATGATATTTTATAGGGGAGCCATTAGAAGTTAGGTACTGTCTTTCTTTCCAAATGGCAGTATGGGCATTTAAAATGAGGAAAGCATATTTTGAGTCAGGATATACACAGTTTAGTTTGTTCCTCCCACTTTCTAAAGCATGGGTTAAAGCTATTAGCTCAGCTAATGGCATTCTGGTTCCAAAGGGATAGACCTACTCTCAATTACAGCATACTGAGTAACTACAGCATAGCCTGCTTTGTGGGCTCCTTGTTCTGTGAAAGAACTTCCATCTGTATACAAAACTATGTCAGGATTAGGTGTGTGTGTGTGGGTTCTTGTAAGTCTTCTCTAGCTGCATAGGCCTGTGCTATAATTTATTAATAATTGTACCCTATTTCCTCGTTGGATTCAGGGAGAAAAGGGGCACACAGGTGTGTAATTGTAATTGTAGCACTGGTCTTTAAGAAGGTGGTTATCTGACAGCAAAAGATTACCTTTTGAATTTAAAAGTCCAGTAAGGTCATGAGAAGTATAAATAATTAGGTTTCTTCCCAGAGTTAGATTAGTTACTTCTGGAGTTAAGAGGGCTATAGCTGCTACAATCTGTAGACAGTGTGGCCGTCAGATAAGATACAGGTTGTAAAACTGGACCCCAGTGTTGGGTCAAGACTCCTAGGGCAGTTTCTCCTAGGGAAGTCTGCTCTGTAATATACAGATTAAATTGT
>CAUYON010006492.1:0-13372 GCA_963573935.1 Arctocebus calabarensis | reverse complement strand
GAAACAATACAAATAATGTACTTAACATTACTTAAATAGAATGCTAATTAATCTTTTTTTTAACATGATATATTCACTAGTGTGCTGATATTATGGCCCAATTTTCTTTTTTTTTTTTTTTCTTTTTTTGAGACAGAGCCTAAAGCTGTTACCCAGGATAGAGTGCTGTTGCATCACATCTTAAAGCAACCTCCAATTACAGGGTTCAAACGAGTCTCCTGCTTCTGCCTCCCAAGTAGCTGGGACTTACAGGCGCCCGCCACAACACCCGGCCATTTTTTGGTTGCAGCCGTCATTGTTGTTTGGCAGGACCGGGCTGGATTCGAACCCGCCAGCTCAGGTGTATGTGGCTAGCGCCTTAGCCCGTTGAGCCACAGGCGCCGAGCCTATGGCCCAATTTTCATCATAAGACTTAATTGTGAATCATTTTACAAGCTATGCATGCCCAAAAATAAAAAAGAAAAACAGTAAACATATGAATGTGTTTAGAATATTCTAAGTAATTTATGTTCAGTGTAACAAACAATCCTATGATGTAGGTGAATATTTCAGTTCTACGCCAAAATAGAATATGTCTAATGATACTTTACTAAATAAATCATATAGATTTCTATTTTATACAGATACATTTGCACCTGATAATTATTTTTATCTCATTGGAAGTGAGAGCTACTGACATGGTAGAAATCATCCTCTTGGCTTTTCTGTTTTACATTGTTACTGCTTATCTGTAGTTTCCTATTCTTCTATATTTCTTCTGTCTCTCTACAAAGTTAATTGTTTCTATTATTGAAAATAAAGATGTATGTATAAAATCCTTACATGTAAATGAACACTACCTGTGAACAAATCTTGCTTTTCTGAGTTCATTATTACCAAAGTCAGTTTTAAGAATGGAATGTGATACATGCAATGGCTGTTTTAGGGTTAGAAGCTACTTGGTAACTAAATCTTGTTTTGGAGTAAAACTTTTAAAGGCATCAATCATGTGCCAATGTGATAAAAAGGACTGACAGCCATCCAGTGCAGTCCTAACTGCATATTACTATGGAGTTAATCTCAATTATTCCCCAATAATGTTCTCTCCTCGGATTGCAGCTTATTTCTAATTTCTCATTAACCTTTCTATATCACTCCTGTGTACTGTAGAAAAATTATGTTTCCCAGGCTACATTATATAATTTGATTGTAAATGAAACCATACCTGTCACACTTAGAAATAAATGACAATCCCAAACCACAAGCAACCAAGGCAATTTTAAAGTCTACTCAATTATAGAAATGCTCTCTCTTAACCTCACAAGAGCAACACTGGTAAATACCGTTTTTCCTGCCTAACATTTCTATAGTCACCATATATGTGTTCATAATATATTGACAATCTTAGCATATTGTGCTTTCCATAAAATTCAATTTTATGTTGTAGCAAACTGACATAATATCAGGAAATATCTTTTATGTGTTTTCTGAGAATTAATACACTATTTGATAATTATGAAGACACTTGCACGTAAGTCACTTAGAAACTACAGGTAAAGGCATACCTATAATCTCTCTCTCTTTTTTTTTTTTGCAGTTTTTGGCCGGGGCTGGGTTTGAACCCACCACCTCTGGCATATGGGACTGGAGTCTTACTCCTTTGAGCCACAGGCGCCGCCCATACCTATAATCTCTTAATAACAAAACTATTTGAATAAAATTTCATGCCATCAAATTGTGTTAATTCTTCACTTGCTGATTAGTTAGTGAATTGCATAACACTTTCATATCTTAATTTTTCATTGACTATTATTTATTATGAAGAATATTAAAGAAATACAGAAGTGGGAGAGATAAAAAAACATAAAGTAGTTCTGCTATTAAAAATGTTGAAAATTTTTTAACATGAAAAATGGTATTTTCTAATTGAACTTGATTTAAATGTGTAGTGATCAGAAAGTTATAATAAAACATTGTTTTTTGGGGGGTGGGGGGTTTCAAGCTGTTGCCCAGGATAGAGTGCCGTGGCATCAGCTCAGCAATCTCCAACTCTTGGGCTCAAGTGATCCTCCAGTGCATGTACTTCATTTGCATTTTTTATTATTTTTAAATGTTTTACAGAAATTCATTTCTTAACTGAGTAGAGCCAAGGCAGACTGCTCTCACTTCCCCACTGCTGGTAAACCACTTGGGCAGGAAAAAACATCACAACTGGGAGTCCTTTGGAAACAAGGGGAGTCACTCTCAGCACAACTTGGAGATGACTTTGCTATAGAAAGACATGGCTGGGCAGTGAGATTGAACAGCAAGCCTGTAAATCCCATTGAAGATTCTCTCATACCAAATATGGAAAGGAGCACAACAGAACTACTGGAGCTTAGAGAGAACAATTGGACAGGAAGCACTGGATGTCTCAGTGTTAACCTTGTCTTTTTCACATCGCTTAATATTTCACAGAAAACTCTGGACAAAACTGTCAGTTTTTTTTGTTTTCTTTCCATTCATTGAAAAGAAACTTCAGCTAACTTAAATTTCTTAACATAGTATATTGCCACTATTACGAAAATCTATTCAGAATTTTAAAATATACTTTGTGGAGCTAGAGTGAACTCTGATGTTAATATCTTATTTAGTAAGAAATTCATTTAATTTCTTAAGGATCTTACTAAGTCTGTAACTGGTACACATATTATTGAATTGATTTTGCCTCAATTCCATATCCATGTATTTTCTTTAATATATACATGTATTTAAAAAGAATTTCTTCTCGGGACAAAAAAAAAATGCTCTATTTAAAATCTGCAGTTTTTGCAGGGTGTGGTAGCTCACGCCTGTAATCCTACCACTTTGGGAGGTTGAGGCAGGGGGGTTGCTTGAGCTCAGGAGTTTGAGACCAGCCTGAAAAAGAGCAAGACCTCATCTGTACTAAAAATACAAATACAGCCAAGCATTGTGGAGGGAGCCTGTAGCTACTTGAGAGGCTGAGGCAAGAGGATCACTCAAGCCCAGGAATTTGAGGTTGCTGTTAGCTAGGACACGACAGCCCTCTATCCACCAGGTATTGCAAAAAAACATTGAAGGTTGTAGTTTATAATTGAATTGTTATTAGGTTTATAGTCTACCTTTTATTAATTTCCCATTCAATTTTTAAATCTATAATTAATAAATCTTTTATTGTAAAAAAAAGTAAAATAAAATAAATATCCAGTTTTCAAATGTTCTTCTTTTTCGTTTACCAGCCAGATCTTTCCTTATGCACAGTCGCTCCCTCTGCATTTAATACTCTGTTTTCTCTTTATGCACAAGCTACTTGCTGTCTCCTTACACTCTGAATCTCTGGAACATGATTCATTCTTTCACCACACTTATATTTTAAGGTTTTGTCCTTCAATCTTAAATCCTGAACAAATCTAAATATTCACTTTCTCTATTTTTTAATAGAACCACCAAATATTTTTGGTAAAATCATACAAATGGTTGTAGTGCCTGTACACAAAATTCATTGTTAGAAATCTCATCTGGTGACTAAATAATGCTCAGAAATCTTTACTGTTATTCCATTCAAATATTCTTAAAAATTTTAGGACAGTCATATAAAAATATATTCCCTTTCTGAATACTTCCATAAAGCTCCAACACTCCCAGTGGTTTTCAGCAAATAACCTTGCCTTTTACTTCACAGAGAAAATATCCCATCAGATATTTACAAACACAGCTTCCTCCTACCAAATCTAAAAAACAAAAAACAAAAGCCCCTTATACCTGCACCTATACATACAAGCACATACATGCACATTTAGGTATAGAAACATTTTATTTAGACACATGTTTTATATACACTGTTTTTTCTTTCCTCATTTTCTAATGAGAACTCTATCACATTCTGAATATTAGTTCTCTAACTATACATTTAATCTCACATTTTATTTATTTCCCAAGAGAATTTCATTATCATTTATCCTCTTTCTTTTCATATTCACATTTAAATACAATCAAGTTTCTTTCATATTTCAGAAACTTTGTTCTCACTTTTCCTTTGATTATTGCCTTATCTTTTTTCCCTCTTCATTACAGTCTAATCTCATGTACAAATTATCAATACACATTACCCATGTTTTCCCACCTCCCAATTACTCCTCAAACTGCTGTAATCTGAGATTTGCATGAACTCAGCCAATTAATATGATGAAACTGTCTTTTCAAAATTGCACAGTTGTCTAAAACTCTCTTGTCATCATGATATATCGTAGCTCTCTTCTGGTAAAATAATAATATATAGAAATGTATATAGACAACCATACATATAATAAGGTGAGCAAGCTAAGTAGGATGAATTCAAAGAAAAATATTTTAATTATATCATCATCAAATTCCTAAGAATAGAATATAAAAAAAATACATAAAAGCATCTATAGTGGTCTAGATAAAAGACTAGAAACTATTAGAACTGAGAACTGATTTTTTTCATTTTTTTAAAGAGAGATGATCAAATCCAGAAGTCTATAGAATGACAAAATTTAACACGATGAAAGAAACATACAACAAACAAAAATTTTCAATCCAGCAGGTTTTAGCCAATAATTTATGAGTAAAATATCTACCAAAAATAAAATTAAAAAAAAGATAAAATAAATAAAAATTTAGTCAACAAAGCACAAACAACAGGAGCACAAATAAACTGATAGGATTATATCAAATTGAAAATCTATATTCCGCAAAGGAAACAATCAATAAAATAAGAGACAACCTGGAGAATGGAGAAAGAAAGTATTTTAAAACTGTATACTTGGCAAAGACCTAATATTCAGAACATATACAGAACTCAACTCAATAGCCCCCCCAAAAAATGGATTAAAAATGGACAAAAGAGCTAAACAGAAAGGTCTTCTCAAAAGAAGACATACAAGTGGCCAACAAATATATGAAAAAAATCATCAGGGAGGTACAAATCAAAATTGCGAGATACAACCTTACCTCAGTTAGAATGGCTATTTTCAAAAATACACATACACAAAAGTAATGGTTTATATGTTGAGAAAGGAGAATTCTCATACCCTGTTGTTAAGTATGTAAATTGGTTGAACCACTATGGCAAACAGTATGGACACTCCTTCAAAAATTAAAAATATAACTATCATATGATCCAGCAGTTCTGTTACTAGTTATATGCCCAAGGGAAATGAAACCAGCGTATTGAAGAGATATCTGCACTCCCATGTTGATTGCTGCAGTATTCCCAACAGCCAGGATATGAAATCAACTTTAGTGCCTATCTACAGATGAATGGTTTAAAAAATATATGAATACTAATCAGCTATAAAAAAAGACTATAATCCTATCTTATGTGGCAGCATGGATAATCCTGGAGGACATTATTTCAAGGGAAATAAACCAGGCAAAGAAAGGGCAAATGCCACATGATTTCACTCAAATGTGGAATTTTTAAAAGTTGATCATGTGGAAGTAGAGACAGTGGTTACCAGAGGCTGGAAAGGATAAATAGTAAGGACTGGAGTGGGAAAGGTTGTTCAACAGGCAAAAAATTATTATTAGATAGGAAGATAAAGTTCTTATGTTCCATAACATAATAAAGTGACTATAGCTGCTAACAATGTATTCTTTCATGATAGCTACAAAAGGGGATTTTGAATGTTACCACCACAAAGAAATGGTAAATGTTTAAAGTGATCATTCTGAAAATTCCTCTGATTTAATTCTACAATGTATACCTGCATTTAAATAACCCACAAATACGTTCAATGACTAGGTGTTAATTGTAAAATTTAAAAAATGAATTTTACCAATGTATACTTCCAAATAGGGAAACATTATCCCCAATCTTTTATAATCATTTCCAGGGAACAGAAAAATAAAGATAATCTCCAATAGATTCCCATATTCTAGTATATGAAAAGAACATTGTAGGGAATAAAATTTATATAACAATTTTCTCAGAAATATGAATGCAAAGATTTCATACTTGCTTAAATTTTGCTTACATTGGTTAAAATATTAACAAATAAAATCTGTCAATGTATATGAGGAGTTTAAATCATAATTTTGGGGAAGATTTTAATTGAGGAATAGAAGTTAGTTTGGAAAGCAGTCAATACCATTCACCACAAAAAATGGAAAGCAAGAGAAAAGCCAAATGACCATCTCAGTATCTGTCAAAAAAAGAATTTGGCAAAATGAAGCCTTATTCATGATAAGAGTTCCAAGAAACTAGGTATATAAGAAAGCATTTTTAATATTTTAAGAAATATCTACAAAAACTATATGATAGATGCCATGTTAAATGAACAATATTGACAGGCTTTCACTGATATTCCAAATTCAAAAAAGGGGCTCACTGTCTCCACTTTGCACTGAGAGACAAACCAATTCAATAAAAAACATAAATGATCAAATCACAAAGATAGGAAAAAAAATCAGTCAATTTTTGAAGATGACAAAGTTATATAAAAAATAAAAAGAGCTCTAACCTCTTCAAATAATAAGTACATGTGACAAACTTGTAGACTATCTCTATGCAAAATCAATTGTATTTCTGTATATTATTAACAACTAGGAAATACTTCAAATCATATCTATTTTAATAATATAAAATACAAAATTTCAATGAACTCATCTTAAAAGCTGACAAAAACATCTATGCTGAAAACTACATAAAAGTATTGAAAGAAAACAAAGGAAACTTAAATAAAAAATTAACTAGTAATATACACTAATGTAAAGATGCAATTCCCCCCCAAATTCATTCATATATTCACAGTGATAGCAATTAAAATCTTCACATTGGTTTTTCAAAATGAAAAGAGGTTTTTGACATTCAAATGTGTAAGGGTGAATGATCAAGTCAATTATCAGAGGCAAATAACATAGTCGGAAGAATTAGTTTACTTTTTAATATCAATACCTATTTTAAAGTATAGCATTCAAAATGTTGATGTATTGTTTGAAAGAAAACTAAATAAACCATTGAAGCAGAATATCAAGTCTGGAAAGACGCCTTCAAAAATACAGTATTTCATGTTACGATAGAACTGACATGCAGGACAGTAAGGAAAGGATAATATTTTCAATAAAAGTTTATTTACAACCTTTCCTATAGAAGGATTTTATCTATTTCCCTGGCCTTGAAGCTGGGCAGGTCTTCAGACTTGCTATTACTATATAAGACCTATAGATCTCAACAGGTTTTGCAACTTCAGCAAGGTGGGAAGGTTCCAATAGTGACAGTATTTGGGGACACTGTGCCACTGTGTAAAAAAAAAAAAAAAAAAAAATCAAGCTTATTGGTGGATAAAGTATTGAGTGAAGGAGAATTGAGGCACCTAAGCTGAAAGCCAGTACATGTCACACATGTCAGGAAGACTATCTGGGTCATTTCAATTAACTGACTGAGGCTGTATGAATAAAGCCAGCTGAAATCAGCTAAGAAACTGCCTGGACAATTCACAAAATTGGTAGAAATAATAAATGATTTTTAGAATATACTTAAGTTTTGCAGTGACTTATAATTATAGGTAACTGATACAATTAGTAATCAGGAACATGAATAAAATAACAAATAACATCAACTGCAGATGAATAAAGTGATGGGAATGAATGAAAATAATAAATATTTGTTGGCAGAACTGTAAATTACTACATTCCCTCTGGAAAAGTTTTTGGCAGATATATTATGTGTCCATATGTGTATCCTGTTAGTCATACATTTCACTCCTAGGTATACACCTGCCAAAAATGCATACACATTTTCCAGAATATGTGTAGTAGACTATTTATACAAATATTATACATAATAATAAAAAATTGAAAAATAGGCTGTCTTCCATTCCGCTCCTGAAGGAGGAAGTGCTGTCAGAGGCTTCACTGAGCATGTTATAACACCAACAGCAGCCTAGAGAGACCGAGCAGGTGTCCTAAGTCAGCCCTGCTTCCCCCATGGAGTGGTGGGTGGAGGAGCATCGCTGGGCCCTCAGAGAGGTGGAGGCAAGAAGATGGCTAACCACGCTAGTGCTGCCAACAGGGAAGTAGAAATAGGAGACACCAAGAAGCTCATTAACAGCTTGGAGGCAGCCTGCAGCAATGGCACCAGCATGATATCATTAAACATTCCTACCAAAGATCAGATTTCAGAATGGCAAAAATGTTAACAGATGAGATTAGAACTGAATCTAACATTAAGTCATGAGTAAACCACCTTTCAGCCCTGGAATCCATTACATCCGTGCAACAGAGACTCAAACTTTCCAACAAAGTACCTCCAAATGGTCTGGTTGTTCACTGTGCAACAATTATAACAGACATAGGAAAGGAAAAAAGAAATAAATGTTGACTTTGAACCTTTCAAACCAATTAATATGTCATTGTATTTCTGTAACAACGGATTTCATACAGAGGCTCGTACAACATGACTTCTGATGACAGCTAATTTGGATTTAGATAGCAGTGGCGCACTTTTTGGCATTCTCCAAGGGCACACAAGAGAAGTCGTGCACAAATTCACTGTGGATCTCCCAAAGAAACAGGGCAGAAGAGGTCAGTCAGCCTCGTGATTTGCCCATTTAAGAATAGAAAAGGGTATAGCTATGTTCAGAAAGCAGCAGAAACTGCTGTGCAGCTGTTTATTTCTGGGGACAAAGTGAACATGGCTAGTATCATTTTAGCTGACTTAAAAACTGAGCTAACTCAATCCGACATGTTTGATCAGAGGGTAGAATCAAAGTTTTTAAATTAGTTTAAATGTCCTATGGTGGTTCAAATGGATTCATCCAAGCTATTAGTTATCCACTGAAGTCTTCTCCAACATGAAATTTTGGGGAGAGAAGGAATTAATAGGATGATACTTTGATGAAATCAGCCAGAACATTGGCAAGTACTGTTTTGGTGTTAAAGATACACAAAGGCTTTGGAAATGGGAACTGCAGAGATTCTAATGGTCTGTGAAAATCTGGATAATGAGATACACTCTTCATTATCAAGGAACAGAAGAGGAAAAAATTATCTAACTCCAGAAGAAGGAAAGGGTAAATCTCATTTCACAAGGAGACAGGACAAGAACAAGAGCTTTATTGAGAGCATGCCCCGGTTGGAATTGCAAAGAGAATGGGGACCATTTTTGGTAAGGGAAAATACCCCCCAGAAAAAGGGAAAAACAGAGAAATAAACTGAGCAAGGTGGAATAAAAACTATTTAGCTAGTTTACTTTTAAACCAGCAGCTAAATTACTTATCTAAGCAGTTCTTGCTTTTGCTAGGAGCCTGGCCTATTGGGGATATGGCTTGCAAACACCCTTATTGGTTTCGTAAACATTCTGAAGAGGAGAAGGGCAGTAGAGGAGGATACGTGCAAGGCAGGGGAGGAACATTAACCAGGCTGGCCTCTGCCCAGTCAACAATCAAAGCATATGCCCATTGTGAAGATTTGTATTATGGCCAGAGCAGAGATCAAGGGAACAGCTCAACCCTGAAATATGGGCAGGAGGGCATGTACCCCCTGACAACTGAGGAAGATGCGTCTGAGTGGAGATCAGAGGAAAATTCTTCTATTCCTCTAATTCTTCAGAGGAGACTGACACTGTGGCACTTACTCCACAGAAGACTAAATGGGTTTAACCTCCCCCAAGGCATCTGTGTGTGGCCACAGACAGGAGGCTGCCCCCACACAAGGCTCTGGTTTCAGATTTCTCAAGGCTGCTCAGACCCTTAAAGTTAATGATTATAATAGAATAAGAGCTAATATGCTTGCTCCAAGAACTTGCTGACATTTTTATTCCCTTTCTCAGCTTACCCTCTGGGCTAAATGAGACATTAGCCTTCACTAAAAGCTAAGTGGAACAAACATTCAGGGCCATTTGCTGGGACCCCACAAGCTAGCAATGGTCTCCTGCATTTCCCACCTTTGAAAACTCTGTTCTGTGTGTCCTGTCTTTTTATCTCTTGCCACTTTTAACTTCACTTTTCATCAGTCAATTGCCACCAGTTCTATGGGTCCTAAAGGACCCTGTCCTTAGAAGGGACCTCAGCAGAAATGATTTGCTAACAACTATAAAAAATTTCAAACAATGTTGGAAATTGTCACAGATAAGTACAAGAAGGAATCCAATTTGTAAAAGGATTTGGTAGAACTGTAGCTATCTTGCAGTACCAAGTAGATGTCCAGGGAATGGAATACCAAAGAGGAGATGATGAATTTTTTGACTTTGATGACTAAGTAGACAACATGGACCCAGCAAAACATGTCTCACCCTCTAGCATTCAACTCGAGGTTGTACCCATGGTGGAATCCAAACAGATCCCAGCCTTACATTGGAACATTTTCAGGATTTAATCCACGAGCACTGGATATTGAAAAGAAAACAATGACAAAACCATACCCAAATCTACACATTGGTTTGTCATGCGGTCAGCACAGCAACATACACATAAGTTTTGGAATGCCACTTTGAACTAATTTTAAAAAGAGTCCCAGTTTTTATTTGATGTTAAAACCAACGGCTCTTGTATTTTATGAAAAAAATGATTTTTTTTTTACCTTCATACATAGAAGCAAAATGTTGTAACTGATGTAAACCTTCAAAAGTTAATAACAGTGATATCATACTGTTTTTCATTTTTTTTCATTTTCTTGAATGGAGAAAAATTAAATTGCTGTATTTCATAGTGACTCATTTCCATGGTATTCTTAGCTTAGATTGCTTGAGAAGAAATATATGTGGTGAAATGTTAGAAACATTTCTTTCTTGGTCTCTGTTGATACTGAAAGAGTGAGCTAATAGGAGGCAATTTCAACTTTACTCCCTCACACTAACCCACCCCTGCTAGACTGGCAGTGTCAAGGATGTAAATTAAAGTGTAAAATCAAACTGACTCATGATGCATTTGGTCCAATGCACTGAATATATCTATCTGTTTAGATGCATTTGTGCCTCATGTATGGAAGCCCTTTGTATCATTTGTTTTTACAAAGGTCCTCACAATCTTAGCCTATAGGAAACCAGTTTGGCATGGATATTATGGAGTTTTTGTGCTATGGTTTCAATTGGAAGAAATAAAACATGCAATTTAAGTGAAAAGAAATTGAAAACTGTTCTAATTTGCATCAGTATAGACAGATAACTACAGACATGAACCTTTACTTTGTGTTTATATTTACACAAGGAATACATAAATAAAAAAGAGAGGTGCAGCTATGCTAAACAAAATGGCTAAATCAATGTTAGTTAAAAAGTCAGACACAAAAGACACGTATTGTACCATGCAATATGTCTGCTCATTAGAGGTACCAATATAATGTCCACATATGCATTGTAGTGAGCCATGGAATTGAAGTTATTAACAGAGGACTTAGCCATGGGGTTGAAAGGATAGGAAATTAGTACAAAGCATGATTCTAGGTTATAAGGTTTTTGTTGTTTTTCTAGGTATGAGTACTTTTGTAATTTTAGACAATCTTAGAAACGTGTGGTTTTAATTGATAGTTTCATAATTATTAATGGTGCTCAGAATTTTCATGTACTTATTTGCCAAGTTTTTTTAGGTCTGTTCGAATCTCATGCCAATTTTTAGTGGGTTTAGTGGGTTTAGTTGGTTCCTTACTATTGATCTTTAAGATTTCACTGTATATTCTGAGTATCAGTTCATTATCAGATAAAAATTCTTCATCAGATATTATCTTCCAGCCATTCTCTTAATAGTGTATTTCAAACAGAAGTTCTTAAATCAGCCTACTACCTGTTTTCAAAAATAAGGTTTTACAAGAACAAAGACATACTTATGTTACATATTTACATATCATCTATGGCTGTTTTCATGCTACAATAACAAAGTTGAAAAGTTGCAACAGAGCCAAGATGGTGATCTGTAGCCAGCTTTCCACAGAGGTTCCCGTCCAGAAGGAGAGTTAAAGGACAGAAACTCAGCAAGAAAATCGATGGTTTGGATCTGAGCCAAAATGAAAGGTTGAAGAGCGCACATCAACCCTGCTGGGGTGACCCGAGACCCAGAGGACACAAACAAAAAGGTACAGAGCACATCACCAAGCGGACGGGAGTCCCCTCCCCCATGAGAGAGATTTGCAGTATACTCCATACCTCCATACAAACAAGTGAGCAGACTTCAGATGTCCTCCCACTCTATCCCATGGGAGAGACCCTCTAAAAACCAGACCTCCTTCGCTTGCTAGGGTGCCACGGCACTCTCCAGCCAGGCATAAAACTGTATATACTCTCTACCTGCAAGTTGGTGTTCCTGGTGTTCCCCTCCACTTTCACCCGAGGGCTGGGGGCCTGTTCCCCAAAGAGTCCAGATTCTTGGAGATTTTCTTGAGGGGTGTGGATGGGTGCAGACTGTCCCTGAACTGTGCTGGTTTTCCAGCTCAGGAGTGAGCCGAGGGGAGACCTGGCTGGTGGGAAGTTCACCTGAGGCCAGCTCCGGGAACAACAGCTGGAGAGCTGCACCCCTGGGGATGTTTTGAGGAGACAATCTCAGTCTTCTAGTCGGCCAGGGGAAAGGGGCAACTTCTCCGGTGCTGGCAGAGCAGACTGGTGAAGGATTTGCCTGAGGTAGTACCGGCTGGACACAGCAGGAATTAGAATACTCGCAGAGGGGCTGCTTTGCTTAACCTGGCCCTCAGGGGATGAAAGCTGAGACAAAGGGCTGGAACTCACAGACTGAGTAAAACCCATTTGCAGCCCCAGTCTGATCAGGGAAAATAGCCTTGACAGAAATAAATGTTGCAAACTTGTTCTGTTCCAGCAGCAACATCAATCAGGGACAGGGCTGGAACTGAGTGAATCTCCCCAGCCCCGGTTAAGTACCCAGGTTGTCAGGTCTCACCTCCCTCTGCCAAACAGTGACAGGGAATAGCGGACTGGTGGTGGAGCCACAGACCTCACTGTGACCCAGGCAGGCGCAAACTTCAGGAGCATCTGCTCATTGGAGGAAATTGATCACAACTGTTACCACCAACTGGGTGTGACAGAGGGGCAAGGTTGGGAAGGAGGCATCAACCTTCCCAAACTAATTTACTTGCTGGGGGGGGGTGCCCTCCTGAGCTCACAGAGCATCGAAGTGAATTATACAAGAGCTTTCAGCAGATCCCTGCTATCTAGTTGCCAGAGACTTTTTTAATTCTTCCATTTGAGATTGGTGCTTGCTAGGACAATTGATTAGGACATCTTTAGCTGGGCAAATCACCTGAGGACTTTCCAAAGTGGTATCCTGGGTGTGTGGTAGTGGGAAGGTTTGATTTGGCTTTTTCAATTGCACTGTAGGGGGTGCAGTGACTTAACTCTGCTATTCCTTCATAGCTCAGATTTCAATCCAGAGTAACAGATTCTCTAGGGTAAGACAAAGACCAACTGAAAATAAGACAGAACCACTTA
>CAUYON010006491.1:0-10570 GCA_963573935.1 Arctocebus calabarensis | reverse complement strand
TCTTCCATTCTAGAGATACTTTGCTAAGGAGAACATGTTCCAGCTCCATCCATGTAAAAATGAAAGAGGAAAAGTCACCATCTTTCTTTAAGGCTGCATAATATTCCATGGTATACATGTACCACAGTTTATTAATCCATTCATTTGTACTTAGATCATACATACATTTATGCCATTATGGGATTCAATGTGTTGATTATTTGTACAGATTGGAGTGCTTACATGCTACTAATCAACATAGCTTCACCTCATTTACCCAATTACAGCATTAAGACATTTGTGTTCTACACCTGATAGATCCAACTTGTACTTGCATTATGCTCCATAGGTGTGGTCCCCCTACTAACCCTCCCTTTATCCCCCCTTTCCTTCCCCTCTTCCTCCCCTTCCCTCCTTCATCCTAGGAATGGAAAAAAAAATATCCAATGTACTCAGTACTACTGTGAAACCAATTTATAATCACTCATACTTGCATATGAAAAAAGAAACACAACTATAGCCTAGGATGAAAGATACATTCCTTTTAAAATAAAATGTATTTTAACTATTGAGAACAAAATAATTCAGTACAGGGATGGTTCAGAGACCACAAGGGGAGTGGAAATCAAAGAAATGATAAGTGTGATAAGCCAGAACAGAGGCCCAGGAGTCTTCCTTCCGTCCAGGAAGGGAAACTCACATCCTCACACACCTTTAAGGGACTTAGCATCAGAAAATCTGAGTGTTACAAGTAATAAAATGCCCACACTTCCCGGTCATCATAACAAAGATCTTAGACTCTTTCTAAGACAAAAATTTGCACTTCATATGTGTGTGCGTACCCTGTGTGTGCGTTTGAGTATGTATCTTTTAAGGTTCGGGTAAGAAGAGAATTTACAAGTTTTATATATCATTTTCTGAGTAACTGTCAAATATGCTGTTTTTAAATTGGACACATTAATATAATTCTATACTTAAGAAGTACTGTGTAAAATTCTAAATATTTCTAGGAGTTTGGTGTGGGGCAAGTCTATCACATTCTAGAAAAAGAAATAAGTTGGCCATTATCATTGATAATAAATAATTAACCAAAAAAGCTATTTAATTGAGTGTTTACTGAGTACTAGAAAATGACTAATAAATAGGGCCTGCCATAGAAGCAGCTTAGAGCCAACTGTAAACGAACAAATCTCACCCATAGAGAACAATTTCTAAGCAATAAAATCAAGCTTAAAACAGATAGCAAAATCGGCACATCAAATGTAATTTCTAGACTAATCGTTTTCCAGCCTGCATTGGTCTTAGATTGAGAAAACCTCGGTTTTATCACTGCCCTTGCTGATTACCTGCTATATAATTCTGGAGTACCCCTGAGCCCCCTTTCCTCATTGCACAAATTGGGAGATTATACTTTAAAAGTTTTCAGTTTCCTCTAACTGAAATTCTAATTTTATTTTCAAAAAATGATGTTTCAGGGCTTCCATTAAAGATAACACAGGATGGAAAAAGGTTTTCTTTTAAAGGTAAAAAAGAAATATTTGAAACTGAATACAAATTTCCAGGATAAGGAAAGGAAACCTGATTTAGTTAAAGAAATTAGATATCTTAAACATCAAACTCTTTAAATTACATGAAAAACAAAGCAAACAGAAAAAGAGAATGAATTAGAATGCTGTCTGAAAAGAGGCAGTTTCTCCTTTATATGGAAAAATTCAGAGATACTTTATATGCTTGTCCTTATGAAGGCATCTCACGATCAATGAATTCAACGCCAGCACTACAGAAAATGACTTCTTCATAAGTGGATATGAACTCTTCATATAAGGTCAGAGAAATGATGATTGACGAATTTGCAACTTCTGGGGTCAGAAATAGAAGGTTTGAATGTTCATAAACAACAGAATGAAGAAAACAATGAGACTACAGGTAAGAGGCACTTGAAGAAACTATTGTCAAACTTTCCTTTTTGAAAGCTCTTTTTCTCTAAGACAGTTTTTGAAGTTTCTTAACTCACATGCCTTAAAATATCAAAGCATCATATCCATGTTTGGGGTTGGGACTGGAGATAGCTTGTAATGATTTAGTTTTGTCTAGACTTTATGGCACTGGATGATGGATTGGCCATATTCTAGTCCCCTCATGTTCTTTAAATAGCCATGGAGGAAATCGGAAAGGAAAGCTATTTACACACTGAGAACAGAGTCTCCTTGATGCCATGGCTGGTCTCTCAGAGGATAACGTTAACCCTAGCGCTAAAGAAATGTTTTGTTTCGCTTCAGTCTGTATAAAAACACATCCTCTCTGAACAAAGTGTTTGAATCAAGGCAGCTATGAGAGGGGAAGTAACCGCATGATTCTGAACTAGGGTATTTGATGCTGGTAAGGCTTACAGTATAAACTTCTCTTTCTAATTGTTTGGCTTCATGCCTATTCTGCTCTTATAATCAACATGAAAACATAAACATGAGACACAGTCAAACTTAGTGTTTGAGAATCTTTTCAGTTGAAAAGCTTTTCTACTCTTATTTTGAACATGGAAAAGAAGCCAAAAGACTATCTAAGAGTTGGAAGAAGGCCAAATATCCAAGTGTAATTGAATGGCTGATGAGGAGTTTCGATTGCAGAACAAACACTTAAAACAAAAAAATGGTTCTTAAAGGTCTAATGATCCAAAATGCATCGACTCCCTAAAGTATGTCTGCTTGCCAGAGCTTTAAACATTTCAGTCAGATACGGTTTAGTCTTATTGAGCCAGTTAACTTATCTCCGGCATGTCTTATTTTTTGGTTCTGTACCAAAAAGTTCACATTGTATCTTCAGCAGTTTTATTTCAGTATTATGCACTAATAGATGGAAAAATTGTCCAATTGTTCTATTTTTTCCCAGTTTAGCAACCCACTCAACTACCCTCAACCTTCAATCCGTGGATGCTATAGCTTTCTCTTTTTTTCTTTTTCATTTTTTAAAGATAGGGGTTTTTCTATGTTGCCCAAGCTGGACTCTACCTTCTGGGTTCAAGATCCTCCCCCTTCAACCTGCCTATTAGCTGTTTTCAAGGACCCGGTTCCTGTACCTCTATGCTCTGCCAGCTTTTTCACTATTACCTTCCGTGTGGGCTAACTTTTCTCCTTAGCTAGAGCTTAAATTTCAAGGTCTCCCATTCAAATAACTTATTGCCAAAATCTTAACTATTTCTCTCCTTGCTTTCTGTATCCTACTCACTTAGCCAAATCCCAGTCGTAATTAAACTCAGTAAATACATCCAATCTCACTTGCAACCAAGCAGTTTCCCCTGGAGAAAGACACATATTCTTACTGACTTTGAATACATGGCTACAAAACCCAAAGATGTATACTACCGCCCAGAACCTATATCTATCATGCAAAGCTTCCAAATGAAGCTTTCCCACATTGCTATTTTCAAATCGCCTATATCCCTTCTCCTCTAACCCTCTATCAGCTGACAAGCTTGCTTAATTATCAAAGAGAAAAATAGAAATATCAGACAACAGCTCATATCTCATTACTCCTTGGAATGACCAGCCCTCCTCTATCTGTGCCCTCTAATTAATATGCATGAAGCAGCCCCGCTCCTCTCCAAGGCTAACTCTCGCGCTTGTCATCTAGAGCCCTCTCCTTTTGTTTTCAAGGACCCAGTTCCCGCAATTACTTCCTCTCCATGCTGCATCAGTTTCTGCCTCTCTAATGAATTACTGCCATCTATCTAAAACATTGGGAGTACTTCCTCTTTTTAATAAAAAGAACGTCAGTCTTTTGGCCCCCAACTCACTCGCTCCAGCTTCTGTCCCATTTCTCAGCTCCTGTCACTGCTTCTTCCTTAAAGAGCAGCCCAGAGCCACCGTCTTTCTCTTCTTCGCTCTCCACTCCTTCTTCAGCCTCTCTGCCCCACCAGTCCACCAGGCCTGCTCTAGTCAAGGTTACTGATGAGCTCCGTGTTTATACAGACCACCTTCTTGTTTTCGAAAGGGCTTTCTTTTTGATTATAGAAAAGCGCACTTCCTAGCTTTCCTCTCCCCTTCTGGCCCAGTCCTGCTGAGTCTCCATTGCTCTTTTCATCTCTAGCTAAACCACAAATGTTGACACTGCCCAGCCTTTGACATGTTGTCTGGATCCTCCTTGTTTTCATCTACATATTCCTTCTTGGTGGCTTCCTTCAAATGTGACATTTTAGAAACCACCACTCTGTGATGATACCCACAGTTACTTCTCTAGCCTTGGTCTGTTTCTGGGACTACAGATTTACATATCTAAGTCCTACTCAGTATCTCCAGAAGACTGTCTAGTGAACAACTCAAAACTCACATGTTGACTTGGCGCCTGTGGCTCAACAGGCTAAGGCGCCAGCCACGTACACCTGAGCTGGCGGGTTCGAATCCAGCCCAGCCGGCCAAACAACAATGACGGCTGCAACCAAAAAAAAAAAAAAAAAAAAAAATGGCCGGGCGTTGTGGCAGGCACCTGTAGTCCCAGCTACTTGGGAGGTGGAGGCAAGAGACTTGCTTGAGCCCAGGAATTAGAGGTTGCTGTGAGCTGTGATGCCATGGCACTCTACCCAGGGCGACAGCTTGAGGCTCTGTCTCAAAAAAAAAAAAAAAACCTCACATGCCCAAAACAAGACTACTGATTCTACTGATTTTTTCCCCCACAAACTTGTTTTGTCTTCAATTTTTTACCAGTAAATGGTGCAACTGTCCACCATTTAGTATCCACTTTGTGCTCCATATTTAATCTATGAAGTCCTACTGACTCTATTTCCAAAACCTATTTTAAACCATCCACTTCTTACCATATTTATTATTCTCCTGGCTCCTCCTAACTGGTCTCCTACTTTTTCTCTTGCATCCCTACAATGTCCTCTACAATCCTCCACACAGTAGGCAAACAAGAAATTTGTCTGAAATTTGAATCAAATCATGACATTCCCTTCCTTTAAAAGCTCCAGGGGCTTCCCGTTGCTCTAAAGTAGATCCAGACTCCCAAGCCACCTTATAAAGAACCTAGACCCCATCTATTCCCATGACCATGACCTCTTGGCATCCTCTCTCCCTTACTCACCTCTGCCAACAAAAGCCTTTCTTGAGCACCTCAAGAACCTCCCATGACTTAGGACATCTGCACTAATTCCCTCTATCTGGAAAGCTTTTCCCTTGATGTTTTCACACTAGCTTTTTCCCTTTTCTATCAGATAATGTGACTTCTTTAGAGAAATCCTCACTACTTAACTACAAGTAGCTGCCTAGTCATCCTATTTTAATTCCTTGTATTACGCTTGTCCTTATTTGATTATTTTTCCTTTTGCTTTAAAAAAAAAGTAGCATATTTTAATGCCTTGCTATTGTCTTCTCACTACCACCAGGAAAGTATAAATTCCCCAAACTCGGGAATCTTGCCTTTCTTTTCTATCTCTATCACTAACATCTAGAACATTTCCTGTTTGACACATAGTAGGCTCTCAAAAAATTTATTCATATGATAACTTTAAACTTTCTTTTGGCTCATAAGTGTAGGCACAGAACACCTACACTTATGAGCACCAGGCTATTTTTATAGGTGGGGTCTTGCTTTAGCTCAGACTGGTTTTGGACCCGCAAACTCAGGAGATCTGCTCACGTCGGCCTCCTAGAGTGCTGGCATTACAGGCATGAGCCACCGAGCCTGGCCCTACTTCTTAGTACTTTATAGATTTATTCTATATCTTCTTTCTTATATTGTTTCTGAGAACTTTGATGTAATTCTTATCTGTCTTCTATAGGAAAGGTGTTTTTTTTAACTCTTTCAGGATTTTTTTCTTTATCATTGATTTACTGCGGATTGAATATGATATATCTAGATGAATTGTAGATTTTTTGTTGTTGCTGGTTTGACATTTCTCTTGATTGATATTCATTGAGTTTCCTGGATCGGTGGTTTGATGTTAACATTAATTTGGAGAAATCCTCAGTCATGCTTTTCATATATTGCTTCTTCTTTCTTTTCTTTATTCTTATCTTGGTATTTCATTATGCACATTTATACCATTTGTAGTTATCTCATAGGATAGTTTTTATATTCTCTTCTTTTAAATTTTATTTTCCAGTCTCTTTTTTCCTTGCTTTTCAGTTCTGGAGGTTTCTACTGAGATATTTTCAAGCTCAGAGAGTCATCCCTCAACCATGGAATTTACTGATGAGCCTAACAAATGCATTATTCATTTCTATTACAAAGTTTTTGATCTCTACCATTTCTTGTTTTTTTGTTGTTAGAATTTTCATTTTTTTTCTGTTTACAATGGCCATAT
This sequence comes from Arctocebus calabarensis, assembly GCA_963573935.1. NCBI lineage: Eukaryota > Metazoa > Chordata > Mammalia > Primates > Lorisidae > Arctocebus > Arctocebus calabarensis. The sequence goes on along the minus strand of CAUYON010006491.1, from coordinate 4,293 downwards.
ATTCCTGCATGTCGTCTACTTTATTCAGCACAGACTTTAAGATATTAATCGTAGTTGTTTACATTTCCCGTCTGATAATTCTAACATCTCTGCCATATCTGAGTCTGGATCTGATATTTTTACCTTTAGTATGCTATATAACTTTTTCTTGATAGCCAGACTTAATGCTTTGGTTCAAAGAAACTGTTGTAAGTAAGTGTTTAGTAATGTAGTAGTAAGGTGTAAGGAGAGGAGATTTCTATATTCCTATCATTAATTCTCAATCTTTTAGTGATCCTACGCCATTAGACTGTAAACTTTTATAAGTGCTTGTCAGGATTTTCCTTTTTTATTCCAGCTTTTTCACCTGTGAGGTGGAAAAGAATGGCTACAGTGGACTAACGGCTGACAATGGGTATTTCTCTTCTCCCACTTGGAAGGCTAGATGAGGCTGGAATTGGGTTTGCGTTCATTTGGTTTTGTTCTTATATCCAACACATCCATTCAGCTCTAATAAAATGCCAAAGTTTCAACTGTGTCAAGTGTTTTCTTCTATTTCTTCTGAAAGAAGAGCTTCGAGGAAAAGAATCTTAAGCTGTATTTTTATTTATTTTCTTTTTTTATTTTATTGTTTAGGATTTATTGAGGGTACAAAGAATTAGGATACACTGAATGCATTTGTTAGCATTTGTTACAGGTACTTTATAATTGTACCTCTCCACCAAGAGGTGTGTCACACGCTGTGACCCCCACCCCCCTCCCTCCGTCCCTCTCTCCACACTCTCATTTCCCCACCCCAGACCTTGTATGAGGTCATCTGTTGCCTTCATATTAGAATTGAGTACATAGGATTCTTGCTTCTCCATTCTTGTGATGCTTTACTATGAAAAATGTGTTCCATCTCCGTCCAGGTTAATACAAAAGATGTAAAGTCTCTATCTCTCTTAATGGCTGAATAATATTCCATGGTATACATATACCACAGCTTATCAATCCATTCCTGGGTTGATGTATTTTTAAATGATTCCTTTTCACTTCCCCCTCCCAGAATAAATTTTTATCTGATATTCATTGTAAGAATGAGGAAATTTCTCCAGGTAAAGCCTCTGTGACTGAGTGCTCTATAGTTCATAGCCCTAGAGTTATCTATGATGAGCCTCCAAGACTTGTCAATTTCAGTTTAGGTTTCCCTAACCTGATGCTGGTGACCACAGAGTTTTCACCTAATGAGTTTCCACACTAATAACCTGTGATTCTCTGTATTCTCCTGTGTCTGTCTCCCACTGGATAGGGATTAGTTTTTGGTTCTGTGATACCATTTCCCTTATGGATTTAAAAACAGTTGTTAGCGTTTCAGTTTGTTCTGCTTTTTTTTTCCTTTTTATTAGAATGGAATAGTGACACTTCTAACCATCTCTAATGCCATATTAGAAACTAGAAGTACTCTGTTTTACTTACAAAATGGAAGAATGGAAAATTCATGAATTGTATAAAGCCATTCTGATACTACAACAATGATAAACTGCTTATCAATCATAGTTCACTTTCTGTCTGATTGTGGAAGACTAAAAATACTTTCAATTCAGCATTTTTAACCTAGTAACCTAAAGAGAAGCTCTGTAAAAGAAAACATATTTATTTAGAAATAGAGAATTTTAATGGTTATATGTACATATGCCAGAATAAGCTATGTGCATATTCAAGAAAGGAAAGAAAGAAAAGGTTTAAAAAACTGAGAATTACATTAATTGTTTTTAAATAATTATTCTTGGCTACAAAGATCAGTAACAAGGGTAACACCAGTCCAAGATTGAACACGCAATTGCTGGCAAATGTCTTTGAATGAGTTTGTGTGTGAGTGTGTATGTGTGCGTGTAATGTTTGGATGACATTTGTGCAAAGTTGAGGGTTTTGGAATCTTTTCCATTATCGGTCATATAAGTATAAGAACTTTCTTCATGGCCTTCCTCGGCTATCTTTGTGATGTTTTTCTTAACATGAGTTACACGGTTTTGATTCTGACAACTTTCACAGCATAATTGGCAGGAAATACCAATAGATTAGAGTTGGCATCTGATTTGAAACTTATTTGCTATCCCTGTTCTAAAGAAGAAAATAACTCCCTAAGCTTTGAATTTGAGATATCATTGCTTTTCTACGTTCCTCACTTAAAAGTTCTTAGGTTGGCAAAATTAGTTGGAGAAACGCTTGAATTCCAATCATTGTAATATAGTTGTAAATGTATACTTTCAAATTAGTTTTATTGCTTTCAGTAAAGTTTGTAACTTTTCAGTCCCACTTCTATTACAATTTTTAAGGCCTCATTTCTTTAAGTGCCTCTTTTGTATGCTTAAATATAACACAATAGATAACAACTTAGCCATTTTTGTGGGAAAATGTTTGAAAGCCAATTTAAAGGACAGTAGAAAAAATATATATATATTTAAAACAATGAGTCTGTCTTTGTGACTATTTTAGATTTTGTCTTGCACTTATAATAAATACTACTGAAATTAAGGTTTGTTACAGACATTCAAGATTCATTTATTTAAAATGATGTTTTAAACATAAAAAAGCACACAAACACAGTTTTGTATCACTAACTCAAAAAGGTTGTCATCTTGATTAGAAATGGGAGTCTTCCTTTCTATAAAAAAGTAGAAGCTACCACAGCATTTTCTTTATAGGATTATAATTGGAAATGTATTTGAGCACTCAGGTAGAACTCTAATATTATTTCAATTTTGGCCGGTGGAGCAGCTCATTCTTCTTTTGCTGACTTAATGAATAGAAACCGAAAGGCATCAGAAGCATAATAGAGAGCAAGTAGCCCATCCAACTCTAATTATGGTTTAAAATCAAAATGACTCCCTGACTTCTTGAGATTTCAGAACTCTTACTTGGACTAATTCTCCTGGTTTCAGAATTCTTTAAAGCCTCTTAAATTCCTGCTAATTAGAAAAAATAAATAAACAACCCACTTCTGAAATAGCAAATAGATGGGTATACTTATCTTCTACTTATACACAAATAATTTTCATCCTGCAATTATTTTTTTCCACTCTAATCACTTTGTTTCTATAATGAGAACTTGCTGCATTTCCAGGTAGATGTCATTTTTTCTGGTATACTCACAGCTTATGCAATACTGCAGGCATAAAAGAAATAGAAATAGATTAGTACTTACATTTATTTAAATGTTTACATTGTCACTGCTATTAATTAATTGATAGATTATTTTGAATGCCTGCTGTTACCTCTGATGATGAAATAGGTTTTATTTATTTATTTTATTTTTGAGACAGAATCTAATTTAGTTACCCTGGGTAGAGCCCCATTGGGTCAGCATAGCTCACCACAACCTCAAACTTTTGGGTTTGAATAATCCTCTTTCCTCAGCCTCCCAAGTAGCTGGGACTATAGGTATGCATCAACCACACCTGTTTAATTTTTCCATTTTAATAGAGATTGGGTCTCATTCTTGTCCATGCTGGTTTTGAGTTCAATCAATCCTTCTATCTCGGCCTCCCATGGTTCATGAGCCACCACATTCAGCACAAAAGATATTTTTTTAACTTTATTATAATGTTCTTATCACAAAAATAACTATGTGAGGTAATGCATATGCTAATTAGCTTTAACTAATTAGATTTTATCATTCCACAATGCATATATATATGCATATATAGTACTTCAAAATATATGCAGTATATAAAAAATGTATATACTGTACTTCAAAACATTGTGTTGCACATGAAATACATATAATTTTGTCAATTTAAAAACATAAAAAATATTAAGAAAGCATATTTTGATTAAAAATATCTAAGGAAATCATAAACCTTCAAAAATATGTATTTGTATAACCCTGTGGCCCTCTTAAATATATTTTTGGTATAATTTGTGCCCCTTTTAAATAAATATATAATACATACATATATATATGGAATAAAGTATCTATTATGCAAACATGTATGTATTATATGTGCATTTATATATGTATAAAACATAGGTATGCAAATATAACATGTATAATATGTAAGCTTACATTAATCACATTTTTTATGATGGTTTGACATCTGGGGTCTAGCTGATTCTGACACTCTAGGTCGACTAGCTAATTCCTAAAGACAACAATTGACTTTCTTTTTTTGTTTGTTTTGTTTTGTTTTGTCAATTAACATATGTTTTATTATTCTTCATTACATTATTTCCCCTCACCCCCCAGTGGTAAGACAGAATCTATTCACAGAAAAGAATACAGAAAACACTAAAGCTCCTGGTAGAGGGAGAGAACTCTAGTGGGGAGAGAGA
>CAUYON010006487.1:0-24864 GCA_963573935.1 Arctocebus calabarensis | reverse complement strand
GTAGTAGAGACGGGGTCTTTTACTCTGGCTCACTCATGCTTATGCTTAAGCTGGTCTCGAACCGTGAGCAGTGGAAATCCACCCGCCTCGGCCTCCCACAGCGCTGGGACTACAGACGTGAGCCACCACGCCCGGCCAGGACGAAAATTTTTCAAATGTGTATATAAAACCAGCACATTGTACCCCAGGATTGCATTAATGTACACAGCTATGATTTAGCAAAAAAACATGTATAACAAAAAAAAAATTGCTGGGCTTTGTGGAGGGCGCCTGTAGTCCCAGCTACTTGGGAGGCTGAGGCAAGAGAATCATTTGAGCCCAAGAGGTTGAGGTTGCTCTGAGCTATGACAGCACAGCACTCTACTGAGGGTGACAAAGTGAGATTCTGTCTCCAAAAAAAAAAAAAAAAGGCAAGTATGTCACAGCGAGGCTTTTGGCCACCGCAACTAGGAACAATCAGTGCACCCTCACTTCCTGCCCAACCCCGTTCTGGCTTCCCTGGCTAGGATCCCTGGGCCTCAAGCATCTGCACTCACTTCTCCCACAGCCACGACATTACCATGCCCACTATCAGAGCGTGGTCCTTGCCTTGAAAACTTCCGGCGGCCCCACTGGGTGGGCACAAAGATCCCCCCTGCTCAGGGCTGATGCTCCCTCTCCACTGCCCACTTATCTTCCTTCTGGCAGCCCCTGTACCCTACTCTTCCCTGTGCCAGGGATGGACAAGGGTGCTACTTGCTGTGCAACCTTGGCTTTTCCCGTAATCTCTGTATGTTTCAGAGTTATCTCTGAGATGAACGTGTTTAAAGAATGCTCTAGATTAATTCCAAAACCTCCTTGTTCTCAGGAAGAACCTGATGATCTTCTCAACATGAGGCCTGAAGTGATAAACTTACGACTTCCTGGCGTGGTAAATGGCCCACTGTTATGTGGTCCAGCAGAGTTTCACCTACCTCTGGGCTTATTTATTGTTTTGACTTTTTAATTCCAGCTTTATTAAAAAGAGTGTCCCTTTTCTGAGGTAAGTCTTTACCTAAAACACTATAGTGCATTTAACATAACACAGGCCACTTGGGAAAAATATTGGTGAACCCAATATTTGGGTTGGTGAACCCACTTTGTCAACAACAGACAGAAAACATGAAAGTTGTCAGGGGGCACAAAGACACTAACGTAAATGGAAAGAAATCCCATATTCGTATATTAAAAGATTTGATATGGTGAAGGTGGCAATGCCCCACAATTTAATATACTTCCCAAATTGATTCAATGAAATTCCTATCAAAATCCCAGCTGACATTTTCAGAAACTGGCAGCCTGGTCCTAAAATTTGTTTGGACAATGAAGAAACCAAGAATAGCCAGGATAATCGTATAAAAGGGTTAAAAATGTATATAACTCACACTGAAAGCTACAGCTTTGGGTAGGTTAAACAATAGGGGTAGTGAATTCAGTGTCTCAGTCATGGGGTTAAAGGCACAGCTTCTTTCCCTTCTGCTTTGTTACTCTCTGTGCATCAGCTTTGTCCTCCATCCAGCTCCCCAGGCTTCAAACATAGAGGGCAGCTCCCAGAGAAAGCACAGACTCTCTGTTCCCCAGTGTTTGATACACTGGGATACAAAACAGTGTGATACTGTCAAAAGGGTAAACATATACAGCCCAATGGAATCGGATAGAGTCCAGAAATAAACTTTTATATGTATGGACAATTGATTTTCAATAAGTGTGCTAAGTCCATTCAAGGCAGAAAGTAGTCTTTTTAACAAATGATCCCGGTGGCTGGATGAGGTGGCTCAGGGCGGGCATAGCAAGGCATGAGGATCCCTTGTGCTCAGGAGGGACACTGACCAACCTGAGCAAAAGCCAAACCCCGTCTCTACCTAAAATAGTAAAAAATTGGCCAGGCGTTGTGGCAGGTGCCTGTAATCCCAGGTACACTGGAGGATGAGGCAGGAGCTTAAGGTTGCTGTGAGCTAAGCTGATGTGACAGCACTTTTGCTGGGGTAACAGAGTAAGACTCTGTCTCAAAAAAATAATAAGAAAAAAAGACTGGGAAAATTGGAAATTTATCAACATGCCAAGGAATGAAGTTGGATTCTACTTCACACCATATTAAAAAAATTAACTCAAAAGGGATCATGGTTCTAAATATAAGAGCTAAAACTATCAAATTCTTAGAAGAAAATATAGATGTAAATTTTAATAACCTAGAAAGGCAATGGATTCTTAAATATGACTCTAAAAGCACAAGGACAAAAGAAAGGTAGCTAAACTGGACATCATCAAAATTTAAAACTTTTGTGCTTCAAGGGACACTTCAGCAAAATAAAGAGGCAACTTAAGGAGTTGGAGAAAATTTTTGAAAATTATATATTTGATAAAAGATTTATGTGTAGAATATGTAAAGAACACAACTTGATAATAAAAAGACAAATAACCTAATTTAAAAGAGGCAAAGCATCTGAATAGACAGTTCTCCAGATAAGTTATACAAATGGTCAATAAACACACAAAAAATAAGTTCAGTATCATTAGCCATTAGGGAGATAACTTTTTTTTTTTGAGGCAGATTCTCAAGCTGTCACCCTGGGTAGAGTGCTGTGGTGTCACAGCTTACAGTAACCTCAAACTCTTGGGCTTAAGTGATTCTCTTGCCTCAGCCTCCCAAGGAGCTGGAACTACAGGGGCCTGCCACAATGCTCAGCTATTTTTGTTGTTGTGTAGTTGTTATTGTTGTTTTAGCTGGCCTGAGCTGGGTTCGAAACCTCCAGCCTCAGTATATGTGGCCGGTGCCCTACCCACTGAGCTTCGGGGGCCACCTACGTAACTTTTTTTTTTTTTTTTTTTTAGTGGAAAGGGAGTACATTAGTTTGCTAGGTCTGCCACAACAACGTACCATAAAACTGCATGGCATAAACAATACAAATGTATTGCCACTTTGTTCTGGAGGCTAAAAGTTCAAGATCAAGGTGTTGTTGGTCAGTTTCTTCTAGAAAATATGAGGAGAAATCTGTTTCATGCCTCTCCCTTGGCTTCTGTTGGTTTCCTGGTAATTGTCTGTGTTCTTGGCTTATAAAAGCACCATCTTGACCTCTGCCTTCGTCTTCACGTGCTCTTCTTCCACGTGCCTGGGTCCAAATTTCTCCTTTAAAAAAAAAATATCAGTCGTCTTTATTAGGGGCCCACCGTACTTTAATATAAGTTTGCCTTTCATTTAAATGTATTTTTCCTTTTTTTAAAGATTTCGGATTACTAGGAAGGCACACACGATTAGATTACATTGTTTGCATTCGGTAAAGTCCAAATTGTAGTTGTTTCCTTCACCCACGAAGTGTGGTGTATACCCGTGCATCGTTCCCCTTGGGTAGAAACTTGGCAAAACCTCTACTCTCCTCCCCACTTCTCGAATTTAATTGAGTTTTTCTCTCAAGTAGTTGTTAATCTACTAGTTTCAGTTTAGGATTGAGCACGTGGGATGCTTTGCTTTTCTATTCCTGTGATACTTGGCTTTAGGAGAGTGTTCTCCAAATCCATCCAGATTGTTACAAGAGACACAAAATCTCTGTCACTTGGTGGGTGAATAGTATTCCATGGTGTACATATATCATAGTTTATTTATCTATTGATGTGTCAGAGGGCACTTAGGTTGGTTCCACATCCTTGCAGTTGTGAATTGGGCTGCTGTAAACACTCAGGTGAAAATGTCTTTATGGTAAAATTATTATTTTTTCTTTGGGGTAGATACCTAGTAACGGGACTGCAGTATCAAATGGAAGGACGACTTTCAGTTCTTTGAGGACTTTTCATTCTTCTTTCTATAAAGGCTGTACTGATTTGCGGTGCCACCAACAAGGCATGAGTGTTCCCTTCTCCCTGCACCCACACCAGCATCTGTTGCTTTGGGAGTTTCTAATGTGGGCCATTCTAACTGGGGTTAGGTGATATGTCAAAGTGGTTTTGATTTGCATTTCTCTGATAATTAGAGATGATGAGCAAGAGTAACACTTCTGTGGAAGGGATTAATTCTAAGATTGGTCCCTGACACAGCATCATTCACTCTGCAGAAAAAAGATGACTTTCCTCACCTCTCATAACCCCCACCTGAATTCCAACTACACCAATGAATGTCTCTTGAAACTATGTGAGAGGGAGCTAACTCCTGGTCAGACTCCACTATGTTCTTTTCTTTTCTTTCTTTTTTTTTTTTTTTTCGATTTTCTTTTCTAATAAAGCCTTTCCAGTTCCTAGACTGGCCTCCTCTCTCTCTCTTTTTTTTTTTGTGGAGACAGAGTCTCACTTTATCATCCTCAGTAGAGTGCAGTGGCGTCACACAGCTCACAGCAACCTCCAACTCCTGGGCTTAGGCGATTCTCTTGCCTCAGCCTCCCGAGTAGCTGGGACTACAGGAGCCCGTCACAATGCCCGGCTAGTTTTCTGTTTTGCAGTTCAGCCGGGGCAGGGTTTGAACCCACCACCTTCGGTATACGGGGCCAGCGCCCTACTCGATGAGCCACAGGCGCCGCCCGGTCCTTTCCTTTTTATGAACCCTTCCTGCTGACTCTATTCCTGTACCTCTCAGATGGATTGATGCCCCTTCTTCTTCCCCACTCAAGTCCAATTAAATATAGTTTTGGTTCTGAGACTTCTTTTTCTGTTTAGATTTAACTGGTAATAATAGAATGGATTGGGGGGGACTCGTCAGGAATCAAGGCCTTAAATCAAAGTGTTATTCTGTATTTTTCATACTGGAAAAATGTTTTTGGTTTTTGTGTGAGATGTGATATTTTGCCTCTGTGGAAAAAAAGAATTTCCACATCCAATATCCAGATTTAAAGAATTATACACATCAGCCAGGGTATAAAACCCATAACGTGAGACTCTAAATGAATGCTAAAACATGACCCACACCTGGCTGACAATTATGTCTTCATGAAGGTGAAGTAAGTTAGGGTAATCATGAGACAATCCAAGCTAGAGGACAAGTAGGGCCAGATATTCAAGGAAAAATCTGCTCTTTCTGTCCAGTGACTGAAATTACTAAAAAGCACAAAGGCAAACAGTAAACAGATCCTCCATTAAGTAACACACTACAAAGTGATTTGTAAGATTCCGACTTACTCAGAAGTCTCTTTGAGCAATATTCCCTTTCTCTCTAACTTCAGAGAATGCTGTTGCTTTTCTTTATTACCATTCACATCTCTGGTTCTCTCTTGGGTCATCTGGCTATCAGGACTTTATCACTTTCCTGGAGGCCGTTGTTTTCCCAAGGATGTATCCCAGCTCACTCGGATGTTATGAATCTCTGGTGGAGAAAGCAGAGAAGAAAACATTTAGCATTTTATGTGAGATGCGGAGGCAGAAGGTTGTGAGGCTCTTAATATAAGGAGAGTCTACCACCTGTCAACCGTGCAACTGTGGGTGAGTCACTTCCCCGATCTGAGCCTCAGTTCCCTCAAATGTCAAATTATGGAGACATATTCTCTGCATTAATCCTCCAACTAACTCGTGAAATAATGTATGTGAAGCGCATTGTAACACTATGCGTCTGTGCACATGGTGTTGCGCTAGACTTGAGTCCTTTAACAGCTCCAGCCTCACAGCCAAACTCCCCAAGGCACTTACTTAAATGTGCCATTAGGTGGCTCCTCCGGCCTAGAGTAGAAACAAGTGCAGCCGCTAGCAGAGGCGTTTCGTTCTCTGTTAGTGATTGCACCGAGGGGGTTCCCCAGCACTGCGAACAATGGCAGTAGTAATTTCAAGGAGATAAAATAATTACATTGAAATCAAAAGACATAAATCTTTTGAAAGCAGAGAATGCTCCTCCTTTGCTTGCTTTCTTTCTCTTTCTTTTTCTTCCTCTTCTTTTTTTTTTTTTTTTTTTGAGACAGTCTCATTTTCTTGCCTCCCCCTCCGAAGAATGCCGTGGTGTTCTAGCTCACAGCAACCTCAAACTCGTGGACTCAAGCGACCCTCTCGCCTCAGCCTCCCGAGTAGCTGGGACTACAGGCACCCACCACAACGCCCGGCTATTTTTTAAAGACGGGGTCTTGCTCTTGCTCAGGCTTGTCTCAAACTTGTGAGCTCAGGCAATCCACCCGCTTCGGCCTCCCAGATTGCTGGGATTACAGGTGAGTCACTTTGCTCTCCAAAGGAAGCAGGAGCAGAGCTGTGTGGCCTAGAGCTCACCGCGCTGATTGGAATTATTGAAATGAATTGAGCTGGTTGAGAACTTTATTATAACTTTCACATTTTAGTGCATTTTTGGTACAAGGCAAAAGGAAAGAAAGGTATGTGTAGAATAAATACAAATCCGTGTTTGCATAATCTTTCATTGTTAAGGGTATCCTTGGCATTTTTGTGTCTTATGTTGTTGGCTATGTTTCCCCACCTCCAAAGCCTCTTTTGCACAGAAGAACCAAGTGACTGCTATTGGGATTTCTATAAATCTTGACTCTGGACTAATTACCAAATTGTTTTTAGGGTTTCGCTGAGAAAATGCCCAGGGGATCTTCCTTGCGTATTTAGCTGTGGAAACTCACGTACCTGTTGTTTTTTAGTTTGAGCGCATTTTTTTTTTTTTTGAGACAGAGCCTCAAGCTGTCACCCTGGATAGAGTGCTGTGACATCACAGCTCACAGCAACCTCCAATTCCTGGGCTCAAGCGAGTCTCCTGCCTCCACCTCCCAGGTAGCTGGGACCACAAGTGCCCGCCACAACGCCCAGCCATTTTTGGTTGCAGCCATCATTGTTGTTTGGCGGGCCAGGCTGGATTCGAACCCGCCAGCTCAGGTATACGTGGCTGGCGCCTTAGCCTGCTGAGCCACAGGCACCAAGCCCAAGGATTCTTCTGATCCTCCAAAACACCACACTTCAGGTTGCCATTATCACTCATTTGGGGTCACCAAGCAAGATGTCATCTATCTGTCACTCTTGTGTTTAAGACCATTTCCTCTCTCAGGAAGTCAGCACTTTACATGTTAGGCATAAATCGTCATACTTTTTCATATTCTTCTGAGTCCCAGATTTCTGATATCAGATTAGCAATCCAGTTTAGATTTCCTGGATTCTTGACCTCAACTCTTTGTTGCTATCTGGCCCTTCTCCATCACGAGGACCTCAAATTCACCCCTAAACCCTGACCTGTGAGCAGAGATTCTGACCCAGATCTGGGGACCTGCCCCCACTCCAGGCTCCTGCCTGGCAGCCTTCTTGTCATTCCTCCCCTAACTCAGTTTACCTACCCACCATTGGGGCTGGAAGTACCTCAACCAGGTCAAGATTCTCCTCCATGGCTGCGTAACAGCACAAGGGCACAGGCGTGGCAGAGCAGGAAAACTCAAGACTCATGCAGGAGAAAAGGAGAAGCCAACTGGTTGTACTCAGCATCTCCCTCAGTGTGGAGTGACCCGAGGGTCCAGCCCAGTCATTACCTATCCCATCAAAGAGAGTGAAGACTCCAGTCCTGGATGTTTCTGCTACACTGTGAAGTTTCTGCCTTCAAGGTAAAGAGCAGATGTTTCCTAAGCTCCCAGGGATTGATCTGCCTTGTTCACACCTTCAGCAGACAGTTCGTTGCAGCTTTAATTTATATGGTTCTGTCTGACTGGCGGGACAATAACTCTCCGCTGTAAGTCACAAGATGGTGAAGAAAGGAAAACCAGGCCGGGCCTCATCACAACTAATGTGCGTCCCTCCCTGTTCCTCCTTCTCATTACACAAATCCCCTGAATCCGAACAATACAGTCAGTCTCTGATTTGCAATTTGCTGCCAAGGGAGGCACAAGGCACAGCTAGGAGAACACAAATCTAGAAGTCTCATGCTGGGCTCAAGGCCCCACTGGGCCAGCAACTAACAAGCCAGATCAATTCCCACCCCTGGGCCTCAGTTTATTCATTGTAACCTGGAGGATGAGAGTGTTGTAGATCCTAATGGTTCACAAGGTCCCTTCCAGCTCTGACATCCTATCAAACCCCAGTGCATTGGTGAAAGAAGGATTCAATCTCTGCCTGGCTGGTACCATCCAAAGCCTGACACCCCTCCACCGCTCTAAGCATTCAGGTTTAGACCAACCCAGGGGGAATCGCTTGCAGCCGCCAGCAGCCTAACCCAGCGGCCATGGGGGGAGTTTTGCCTATTTCCCAGTGGGTCATGTCAAGTCAATGTGTATTTCTTAAGTGCCTCTCACAAGCTCAGAAAGAGGGTGGACCCCTCTGGACCCTCAATGAGTTCATCTGTGAAATGAAAGGCTTGCACTTGCGGGGTTTCTAAGGTGCCTCCCAGCCCTGAAGTCCTGAGACTCAGGATTCCGCTTGGGGAAGGGTGGCTACCGTCCGGATGCCAACTGCCAGCCCCACTCCTGACATGGCCCAGGCCCAGGTCCTTTCCAGTCTGTGCACCTGGGGCCTCACGTGGCCAGCGTAATCCCAAGTCACATACAGCACACACAAAGACCAGGAATGTGGTGTGTGCGTGGCCAGCGTAATCCCAAGGCCGCATACAGCGCACACAAAGACCAGGGAACATCTGCATGCGTGTGTCACAGACACAGAGTCACAGCTGCAGCCCTTCTCACGCTGAGTCCCAGCCCTGCCCCCAGCTCTCTGGGCTGCTCCGAGTCGAGATAAGTGCTTGTCTAGATGGTCTAAGTGAGAGAAAGTCCCCACATATCCACAGATGTCTCCCTCAGACCTCCCTGGAATCCTCACCCCAGAACTCAGATTCCATCAGACGTCTTGCTTCCAGAAGTTTCCTGTCAAATGTGGATGTCCACAGAAGAACAACGTGTTCTCGGCTTGGGCCTTATTTCCCCGTGCAACCCTCATGCCATGACTCCCGGGTACCGATACATCTCACAAGCACAAGAGCCCGCTGGCCAGAGAGGGGCACGAAACCTAACTTATGAAGAAGAAACTTACAACGGAGATGAGGAATCACCATCTCTGTTGTAAGATGTGCTGCTCGACTTCTGCCCTGATTTATTATACGTCCTCAACAACCAGGGAGAGAAACAGGAATTGGAGAAGGAACTCGTTGGAAAAGAAGAAAAAGGCAAGGGCTAGAGTAATGGTGATTTACAAACCCGACTTCTCCTGAGTGTTCCCGAGGAATACAAGTTCTCACTTTTGAGACTTCCAAAGCCCCATCCTTATTTGTTTGCCTTGGCCTTGTGCACCTCTCCTCAAATTACTGCACAGCTTTATTATTTGAATTTGAACGAATAAAAATTAACCTTGAGTGGAGAAATTCTGAGAGATAAGTGTGGGTGGAAACCATAGAGAAACAGAATTAGGATTAGCTCTCTGCCCTTCTCAGGAAGCCAGAGGAAGGAAGAATGGGTCTGCTCCCGCACAGAGCAGAACTGAGACCATGTGGAACTCTCCTAAAGAGACAGCAGCAAAATCGGAACAAGGGAATGAAAGGAAATTGTGAGGTTATTTCTTTTTTCTGTAGATATATTTAAGAGGGAATCAGTTCCCATTTGTTACGGACCGAATGGTGTCCCCACCCCCACAGTGTCTATGTACACGTAGAAGCAGTGACCCCCGATGTGACTGGATTCAGACACAGGGCCCTTTAGGAAGGTAATTAAGCTTAAATGAGGTCATGAGAAAGAGGCAGGGGTTTATGGCAGAAAATAGGACACCATCCCAGCAGAAGCGGGCAACTCCTTCACAATACCTGTGGCCCTTTGGTTCTGGGATCCATGTCCTTTCTCTAACAGACCACCTCCGACCACCTCGGCTGTCCTTCCTCAGAGTGGAGAAGTGCCAGGGTGAGGGAGGCAGTGAAGGGACGACTTTGCTCTGCTCCTGAATGTTTGCCTCAGCAGCAGTGCAGATGCAAGGCCACAGAGCCCAGACTTGACCTGTCCAGGGGCAGGAGGATGATACTCTAGAGAAACAGGTAACAGTCAGCACCTCTCACAAAGAGCCGAGAGCAGCAGGTGGCCCGCGCAGGCCTGAACACCTGGAACGGTTTCTGGGGCCAGAAAAGCCCACCGAAGAGTCTGTGTCTGAGGCTGGGACGATGCAGGGGACGTTTCACTTTAGGAAGCCAGAGTTGGCAGTATGAGGAAAACAAAGGAATTTTAAAAGGAAATTTGGGGGCAAATTATCGAGGCCAAGGGTGGGCGTAGGGAAAGGAATCTGGCTGTGCCTGAGAGCTGGGGCAATGTGCCTCTTTTGAACAATCTCTGGTTAAAATTAAGAGCAGAAATCTGTACTTGATAAAGATTACTTTTATTTCAAAGCTTTTGAAGGAGGAAGAGAAGAAAGCGAGACTACTCTTTCTCTTTCTTTCCTAGTAAATATTTGTGTCAAAAGGCCTAAAGTTTGTCCTTTTTTAAAGGGAGTTGATGTGGGTGTGTGCAGCTAGTTCTAAGGAGAACCATAAGCTGAGTGCTGGTAAGCTGGCAAGGGGAAGGGGAAAAAGGCCTTCGCAGTGTTTGCCAATTTCCATGTTATAAATACTCCCACCAAGACTGACTCCAAGCTACCAATAGTTGAACAACCAGCTTGCAAAATCCCTATTTAACCATTTTCTCTGGCAAGTCGGCACCAGCTGGCAGCAGCAGACTTCTGCAAGGCATGCTGGGTGGCAAATGCCCCAGCACAGAAGCAGCTGGGAGGGAGGCCCAGGAACCAGAAAGAGGGGAGCCCAGAGGATGACGTCAGGGGCACCAACAGATGCCCCTCCCTGGGGTGCATGTCCTCACAAGCAGGACTGTAAGTCTATGGTCATGGTCATTCAGCCGCCCTGCTTCCTGGATGGGAGGAGTGCCACCTCACCCCCCTGCAGCTGAGACTGTGTCATCTGGAGCCCAAGGAAAGAGCATCAGCCACAGAGAATCTCCAAGATCCATGGCATTCTTAAACGTCTAAAATGTCAATAAGAATTTCCATGTACAGATAAAAAAAAAAAAAAAAGAACAAGAAGGAGAAAAGAAAGGGAAAGGAAGGAATTTAATTTAGAAATCACTAACCATTGCAAAAGCAACAAGCCCAACTTTCCCAGAGACTCCAAGAAATACCTATTTCCTGAAATCCTTTTTTGGATTTGGCCAGACATAGGATGAAGTGTTTTTCCCTTTCTCTGGCACAGGTGACAGGACCAGAGCAATTCTCTCACTCACCGTTGGTGTTGTGGAGATAATCCTTCTGGACTGACCTATATTCTAGACACGCGTGTAGAATTCACGTATAACTTCATTCTGTGATTCAATATGAATTTCAAATGAACTACAAACACATGCACTTGTTTTCAAAACACACCAAAATGCAGAAACCAGGACTGGGGCTACTATCTCTCTGGCTTACTGTGCAATACCTGGTTTGGTTTTCCCTGCAGAAACTCACCACGGGATTCTTTCTGAAGCCTTATGCCAGTCACCTCCAGGGGGTTATGAAAATATACACTTTGGTCTATGAATCAGGGAACTGGGCAGAATTTGAGCCAGCACCAGTAAGCATTAAAGTAATGCTTACATGATGAAGTAGATTAACTAAAGAGTAGGATTATCATATATAACTAATGGTCCCTATAATATGTATACACGTCCAAGAGTCCAGGTAAAGTAATATGTTTACACAGTGCATATGTAAGAAAATGCAGCCGGTGTGAATGATGCATATATTTCCATCAGCCCTCTGGCTGTGCTTCAAGCTGAAAACTGCATTTTCCTCGGACTGAGGAATCACAACCAAGCCACTTCTTGGGAATGACAAAGGAGAAAGGGTGACCTCTGCTGGTGAAACCAGTTTTTATCTGGTTATTTTCCCTAATCCTGAAAAGAAAAAACTGATCAGAGCAGGAGGAGGTAGGAATGTAACAATGCCCTCCTTGAACCAATGATAATTTCCTTCCGCACTAATAATTTTTACAGTCTCATCAACAGAAGGTCATTGTTTGTTTGTCTCAAAAACTCTTTAATGATGTATAGAAATGAGATTCAACTAGGTTTTTATTGTGTTTAACAATTATTCTCCAGAAAGAATAAAGAAATACTTTCATTTGGAACTTAATAATTTGTTTTCTTTCTTTTTCTTTTTTGCATTTCCCTAATGCAATGAAGACTTTGCAACTGATTTTGGAATATGAGGACTAATTAGAATAAATGAAAGTTCAGCCCCCCAAATATTTTGTTAAAGTCTACATTTACTTGTTGAATAAATTCCATGTTTTAGGAATTAAAAAATTAAAACACTTTCACATACTCTCTACCCTTTACCGTTCAGTGTTTTATGAAAAACTGGAAATAAATTACTTTGCTTTAAAGCTCAGCAATGCTCCAAACAAAATTATTTCTATGTCATTCTCATAATGTTGCTTGATTTTACCCTTCTGCATATCTTTCATCACCTTTGACAAGCAAAAACCCTTTGTTGTGCTACCAGCTCTCTAACAGCATTCAATGATTAGTCAAACTCTCCCTGGTCATAGACAACACTTTGGTCTTTAGCTATGCCAAGTTTAAAGCAAAATACTTTATTTCAAGTTTTCCATTGAAAAGCTCAGTAAGATCTTTGAAAAGTCAACTTTTTTAATTGTCTAATGCGAGTCATATGTAATTAATTTGTCTGCACAACCAGACTTCTTGGGGTGGAGGAAAAGAAGAGGGGAAAGCAGACTTGGATCCCCATTCAGAGTTATAGAAGCTTGATCATATTTTGGAAGAACCATATGTCTTTTGGGAACCATAATTATTAAAAAACATCAGCATCCAGTATAATGGAATGCATGCTCCATCTTTACCAATAAAATATAATATTCAAAACAAATATTTATTTAAATGCCTGTTTATATGCCCCACATAATAAGAGAGAGGGAAGGAGGGAGGGTTTGGGGTCTCGGTGTGTGACACACCTCTCGGGGGCAAGGCACAATTGTAAAAGGGACTTCACCTAACAAACGCAATTAGTGTAACCTGATTTCATATACCTTCAATGAATCCCCAACAATAAAAAAAAAGAATTGGCTGGGCACAGTAGTGCACCCCTGTAATCCCATCTATTTAGGAGGTTGAGATAGGAAGGCCACTTAAGCACAGGTGTTAATAACCACCAGGGCAACAAAGCAAGATCCTATCTCTAAAAATAAATAATTTTTTCTGCATATTGCCAACTTTTTTTATTGTTGAATATCACAAACTTCAATCAGAATACTTTTAAAACTATTATTCTGCATGCATTTAACAAATCTGACAAAAGGAGAAGTATCCAGTTTACTTGCATTATGACTATGACATTTTAACTGAACAATTAACATATATTTAAAATCATTAGATACAGGTAACAATGAAGAAACTTTAACGCATTAATCTGACAGCATCCTATCACTATGCACATAGTAACACTACAAGCAATTACCCTGAAGCACACGAAAATAAATGTAGATGGAGGACTCTCCCTGAAAAGCGAGTGTAAGGGATTACATAGCGTCACTACTGAGGACCAAGCTGCTGTCTGCGGACAGGGCTCCTTCTTCCTTAACACTGATTGCCCAATCCACCCAAAGTCCCTTTCTCATCGGAATCATCAAACACCTTCTCGTTGTAATCATCATCTTCAAACAGCTGTTCATCTGGGTCGTCTTCCTTTCTACATCTTCATATTCCTTGTCATCTGAATCTTCAAACAGCTTTTCATCTGCATCATCATCTTCTTCCTTTTCATCAGCATCTTCAAGCCCTTTTTCTTCTCCATCTCCCTCATCTTCTTTTTCAGACTCATCATCACTTTTTCATATGCATCTTCTTCCTTTTCATCTGAACCTTCTTCCAACTCTCTTTCAGAGTCTTCCTCATCTAACACTTTTTCAGAGCCATCATCTTCAAATGCAGAGTCCTCAGAATCACTCTGAAAAAGATTTGGGTGAAAACGTTCTTGACAAATAATAATTTTTTGAGAAAGGATTATATTTGTGTCAGATTCTTTTCTTAAGCCTGTGCACACTGCCTTCCTACTTTTCCCAATCTGAGGAGAGGTCAGACGATTTCACAGTCAATGCCTCTTTGGATATTGGGGAGAGAAAACAGAGAAGGGGAAGAATAGATTTAATATTATTGGCTGGGCTGCTGCCTGGGCCTAAATGGGAGTGGGAAGAAATGAGAGAAGACTGAAAGTAGAAACGGATCAAATAGGATTCAGACCCTGGGCACACTATGACCTCTTTACTCCTTTGCTTTCCTTCTAATAGCGTAACTATATTAGTTCCTTCAGAAGAATACCAAGAAGATGTGAAATTTCTTAAAGGCAATGTTTTGCTTTGTTTTGTTTTAGCAGGGAAAATGTAGACAGCAAACAATAAATTAATAAATTCTAAATATCAGTATTTATTTAAATAGTAGTATGCATTCAAGTTTTTTTAAATTTAACCATAAAACTCTAAAAATTCAAGTAGTTGTATTTAACACTAATGACCAGAAACAATAAGGATAGAAGAAATATATCCTCAAAACCATATATATTTCTCAGAAAAAGGACACTTTACAGGTGTATTCATTCATGTTAGCATTCAATAGATAACCATCAATTAAGTACACTTTTATAAACACTAACATCATTTCTCTCATTTGATTAATATCAAATTATTAAGCACCTGAGGTATGCCACACCCCAGGCTGGACTTTAGGGAGACAACAGCCAACAAGGTCAGATACTTTCCTGGTCCTTCTAGAACTTACCATATTGTGATAGGTGTCAACCAAGTGTCCACACCAGAAATGGAAAATTGTAAGTAACAAGTGCAACAGCCAAGAGATAGATGGTGCTACCAGAGAACTATTTTTCTAAAACTAAAGAGTTTTGTTTTAAAAATCCATCTGCATGGTGGGCAAATCCAGCATTGTTGAAATCTAGCCTAAGGCAGAGAAAGCTCAAACCAAAGAACTAAAATCAACATTTTATAGGGACAACATGACCAAGCAAATATTGAGGTACATGGTCAAACATGTGCCTCATTCCATTTAAATATGTATTTGTTCAGCATCTCAAACTTGAATGTTCTTGAGAATTTGTTGGTGATCTTGTTCCATTGTGGATTATGTCCAGGGTAGGGCTTGAGACTCTGCACTTCTCACAAGCTCCCTGTGATGCCAACAATTCTGATCTACTGTTTGCACCCTGAGAAGCTCCAGTGCAGGCTAAGATGCTGAACTAACATGACTGCTGTATACTCATCCCACCTCTCACCCCACAAAACCCCACACAAACTAGAAAAGTAAAGAAGAAAAACTGGCAAAAAAATTCAAGAAGCTCCTGAATTAACTGGGGTTGTTTTGGCCCTGGGTTTGTAGACTGGTGTCTTTGTCCTAGGCAGGAAGCAGCCCAGCAGGAGATGAGAAAAATAGAAGAACTGGTAGAATTCTGCTTCTGCTTCCTCTACACCACCCTCCATCACCTTAGGGAGCTATGCCTGCATCCCACCTGCCAGGATATAGAGACCTGGTCCAGATGGTCTCAAAACCCAGGGGACACCAACTGACCTTCAGAAGCTATTTCCTCATCCTTTCCCCTCCAAACACCCAGAGCTAGTAAGTTACAATACATTCTCGACTGTGGGTCACAAACTTGACTGCATGTGGAACCCTCCTGAGGAGTTTTAAAAGTACTGATATTTGGAGTCCACATCCAGAGATTCCAGTGAAATTGCTCTGGGGCATAGCCTGGGCATCAGGACTTTTAAAATCTTCCCAGGTAATTTGGATGACGCAACCAAACTTTAAAACCACCCAATACTGAGTGTCTCCTACAAATCTCCTTCTCTCTGGAAGACAAAGAATGAAGACCAGTCTGAGGGCATATTTTGTGGGATAAGGAGCAACTGCATATAATTTTCAGTGCTCTCCACCCTGGAACTCTCCTATCCCCATGTGTGGAGCTAATACTAGATCTGCCTTTCCCCAGATATACTGCCTGGGGAGCCATTGCCCCAGGGAAAAAATGAGAACACAAAACAAAATAACAAGACTTTGAGGCGCACAGCCATTTCAAAATGAAAATAACCTCCTGGATTACAGATTCCAACAGAAGCAGAAATATTACAACAGATGAACCAAATATTTTTAAATAATCCTGATAAATGTATTAAAAGATAGAACCAACATACAAACAACTACATGCCCACACAAATGATAAAACACAAATACAGTCTAGCCAGGAGGAGGGAAGAGGTTGTGGGGAGGAGGGCAACTGGCAGGATCTCACCTCCTGTGCACTGTGTGAGGATGTTCAGCATACCCCCTGGATGAAGGGCTCAACTACAACTAGGGCTTTACCTTAGAAGTGAGAACAATGTACCCTAAAAATTTGTACCCTCGTATTAATTTGAAATTTTTAAAAATTGAAAAAAGAAGACATAGAAGAACAGGAAACAAGAAAACATGAAAAGAATCAAATAGACCCAGAAATATTAGTAACAAAAACCTAATAATAGAAATAAAGAACAGAATTATTACTGATGAAGAGCAAGTTAGTAATTTAGAATGCCAGATTAAAAAATATATGTATCCCTGAAGGTAGAAGGAAAGAACAAAGAAATAGACAAATACAAGAGAAAAGCTACAAGACAGAGAAAATAGATGCAGAGATACTAACCCCCAAACAATAGGAGTTTCATTAAAAGAAAAAGAAAAAGGCTTGGCGCCTGTGGCTCAACGGGCTAAGGCGCCAGCCATGTACACCTGAGCTGGCGGGTTCGAATCCAGCCTGGGCCCACCAAACAACAATGACAGCTGCAACCAAAAAAAAAAATGGCCAGGTGTTGTGGCGGGCACCTGTAGTCCCAGCTACTTGGGAGGCAGAGGCAGGAGACTCGCTTGAGCCCAGGAGTTGGAGGTTGCTGTGAGCTGTGATGCCATAGAACTCTACCCAGGGTGACAGCTTGAGGCTCTCTCTCAAAAAAAAAAAGAAAAAAATGAAGAGGAAAAAATATCAGATGACATAACAGAGACCAAATTAGAGAAAAAAAGGCATACCTACAGCTCAGCGCCTGTGGCTCAAGCGGCTAAGACGCCAGCCACATACAACTGAGCTGGCGGGTTTGAATCCAGCTCAACCCATGAAACAACAATGACAGCTGAACAAAAAAAATAGCCAGGCACTGTGCAGGCACCTGTAGTCCCAGGTACTTGGGAGGTGGAGGTAGGAAAATCACTTGAGCCCAGGAGTTGAAGGTTGCTGTGAGCTGTGATGCTACAGCACTCTACCCAGGGCGATAGCTTGAGGCTCTGACTCAAGAAAAAAAAAAAAAATACCTAGGTGTATTATAATAAAGTTTACAATTTTTTTTTAAGTTCTAAAAGCTATCGTAAAAAGAGCAGACCACACACAAAATAACAAGAATCAGATTGACACCAGCTATATTGGACACATAAAAAAATGGAGGCATGTTTTCACAGAATTGAAGGAAACAGAATTTGGAACCTAATACATGTATTTGATATTCAACCTGTCACTCAAATATTAGGGTCAAATAAAAAAACTCTCAAGCACACAAGATTTGTTACAGAAAGATATGCATTGTAAACAGTTTTGGGTTAAGTTTTATGGAAGAGAAAAATCCGGGAGGTTTTGCAAGAGATTGTAGAACAAGGGCAATCAAATATCTTGATAAATTCCTCTTGCCTAAAAAAACAAAAAGCAAGATAAGGACAAAGAAAAAGAGAAATTACATCTATGACAATGCAGAATTAAAAGCCTAGGTTTTTACCTTATTAGGAAAAATTAGGGCGATACAGATGTATCATTATAAATACATATAAAAATAAGAAAAATCAGAAGAAAACATCCAAAAAGTGACACAAACTGAAACAACAAGATAGAATGATAAAAATATATCCATGGATATCATTTATTATAACAAAGGTAGATGTATTAATCTCACATTAACTTAAAATGGCAGGGCTGACAGATTGAATTTATTTTAAAATTTTTGATATATGCTATTTACAAAAAAAATACTTAAAACAAGGATATGCAAAGGCTGAAAGCAAAAAACTGGAAGAGCGATTATTACTTAAATATTAATCTAAAGAAATCTGGCCTGGCTTTAATTCCAGAAAAAAGCATTATTTAAGTCAAGAGCATTATTAGGAACAGAGTACCCTGTGACACAGCAATTCTACTTCCAGGTACAAATGCAAGAGAAAACCACATGCACGTGAGTGAAGCAGGCAAACTTGAAAGGGCCCCCAACTATCCTGGCTTTCTGGTATTCACACCCTTGTGCAGCCCTCTCCTCATGACTGGGCAAAACTGATGACTTGCTTCTAACCAAGAATATGGTAAAGGTGATGGGTGTCAATTCTGTGTCACTTCTATATCACACATAGTGTAATGTTTGTTAAACTAGTAGACTATCTCCCCTGCTGGCTTTGACAAAGCAGTTACCATTCTGGCCCATGTGACAAAGGACTGAGGGCGACCTCTGGCAGACAGTCAGCAAAAGAATGAGGCCCTGGGCCTGGCAATCTGAAAGGATCTGAATTCTGCCAACAATCACAAGTTTGAAAGTGAGTTCTTCCCCAGTCAAGCCTTCAGATTACACACGGTCCTGTTTTGTGGATCACAGGACCCCACTGATATATGCCCAGACTCTTGATTCACAGAAACCATAAGATAACAAATGTGTGTTATTTTAAGTCACTAAGTTTTGGGTTATACTATGACACATATATCAATACCTAATACAATAAGACACACACACAATAATGTCAGTAGTAAAGTAAAACAATAATGGTGTCCTAGAAACAACAAAATGCCCATGCAAAGGAGGGAGGATGAATAAACTGTACCACAATATGGATAAATCCTATCCATATGACACTAAGTGGGGGGAAAAAAGATAATTTCCAAAAACCACTTCACAATGCTTCCCTTTTAAGAAGTTAAAGGCAGGCTCGGCGCCTGTGGCTCAACGGGCTAAGGCGCCAGCCATGTACACCTGAGCTGGCAGGTTCGAATCCAGCCCCAGGACCCGCCAAACAACAATGATGGCTGCAATCAAAAAATGGCCAGGTGTTGTGGCAGGCGCCTGTAGTCCCAGCACTTGGGAGGCAGAGGCAAGAGACTCGCTTGAGCCCAGGAATTGGAGGTTGCTGTGAGCTGTGATGCCATGGCACTCTATCCAGGGTGACAGCTTGAGGCTCTGTCTCAAAAAAAAAGAAGTTAAAGGCAATTAAAATCAAAATCATACATTATTTATGAAGTTAAACAGATAAATTTCTTATGAAATTAAACATAAAGTTCTTGCCAAGTTATACAAAAACAATCCTTTCTTCGCATTGGGGTGGAGGGTGTTTAGACTTGACAATTATGATCTCATTTACCTCAAAGCTGGGAGTCAACAATGCCATTCTGCAGTATTGACACAAAAGAAATGAAAACATGCAGCCACACAAAAACCTGTGTGTGAATATTTATAGTGGCTTTATTCGTAAAGGCCAAGAACTAAAAACATCCACAGTGTCCTTTAACTAGAAAGGGAGAAACACACCATCTTGTGACCACCACCCCCCAACGAAACTCCCCTCAGTAGCACAGCAGAATGAACTACTCACACACACATACAATGACACAATGCATCTCAAATGTATTATGCTGAGACTCAAAAGACCACACAGTGTGTGATCCCATGTGTGTGCCTTTCTAGAAGAGGCAAACCCATGGAGACAAGAACCTGGACAGTGGTCACCAGGGGTAGAGATAGAAAAAAAGGAACTGACAATAAATAGGCATAAGGAAATTTTGTAGAGTGGTGGAACCGTTCCATGTCTTGATTTTGGTAGAGTTAGACAATTGAATTCATTTGTCAGAACTCACAAAATGATACACTACTGAGAAGGGTGAATTTTGCTGTGTGAAAATTATACCTCAGTCTAAACATACATCGTGTGTATGTACATGTATACATGTAGGTATGTACATGGATATATATATATATATGCCCTCTTTTTACAATCTCCAATCTCCTGAAGCTTCCCCCGCATACCCACAATCCCTGCCTACCCCCATATGAAGAACAAAATGAAAAGTGTCGTTAGAAATCTTATGATTAAAATAACCATAGAGAAGAGACTTGAATGGGGCCTGGAGAAAAGGAAGGAAAGTTTCAACAATTACATGATGTATAGAAAAGGGAATCAGAAAATGGAGATTGTGAACAACCCTTTCTTTGCATTGGGATGGGAGTGTTTATGACTTGACAACTGTGATCTCATTTAGCTCAAAGCTGGGAGTCGATGAGTCACTGTCCAGCCACCTACAACACAGGGGCACCTCTCCCCAAGTCGGTAGCCCCGTTTCATCCAGATTCACGTTGCCTTGGAACACCCTGATAAATGGCCCATTAGCAGCCCACAAGGAGATTAAGAAACAATTCCATTTAAGAGAATGCACAGTTTAGCAAAACAATCCTTGAATCAGAATGTTCTGCTTCTGCTATCTTTTATGAACAAAAGGAGCAGGGGTTTTGAGGTCACAGTCAGCCTGACCATATTTTGTTCTTATCTCCGTATTTTCTACTCCATAATGAAATTTAAATAGCTTGCTATCGCTAAGTAAATAATTGGCACCATAACAGCCTTCTGGAAGCTTTTAATTGTGTCAAAGCGGCTCTTCAATTCTAAACATTCCTTACAACCAAATGATACTTAGAGCTTTGGGTGTCTTCTTGGCAGATGGAGATAGGAACACAAAATGGGATAAGAAGGCAGAAAGTTCCCATTAATCATGGCAGCGTTCTTGTATTCAAAGATCATAAAATGCCTGAAGGAATGTCTTTTACTTGGCGAGGGAGGGGAAGAGGTCTGCCTGAGAAGCAGAAAGTCTGGATTCTAGCCCAGCTTCCCATTGTGGGACAAGGTGCTCAATAATCTTTTGGGACCTTATTTTTCTCGTGAGTCCCCTCCCCACCCACCCAGGTCAGGGCACTCTAGTGGACAAGAAGGTCACTCCACATTCCAGAAGTGGAGCTCTTCCCCTTCCCCTTGTTGGTCTCTGTCCAGGGATTTGCACTGGTCTTACCAGTGTCCTAGGGTCCTCATAGAGAAATGTCCCCACGGAGTGGCCAAATGCTGTGGTACACAAGGAAGACTCTAGGCATAGACAACCCAAGATAAAGGGTTACCCTAGACAAAAGTTTCCATGATCAGAAACCATTGGAAAAGCCAACTGAAAAAAATCAAACAGAAATTATTTACCAGAGCCTTTACTTGCTCATGTAATTAGAGACTTTCCTGGAGGAAAGTTCTAGAAGTATTTGACCAAGGAAT
Source organism: Arctocebus calabarensis (assembly GCA_963573935.1). Lineage (NCBI taxonomy): Eukaryota > Metazoa > Chordata > Mammalia > Primates > Lorisidae > Arctocebus > Arctocebus calabarensis. Next base: position 3,595 of record CAUYON010006487.1, on the reverse strand, counting down.
CCTTTCTTCAAAGCTCAGTGTTTTTAAAATGCTGATCCTTTACGATACTGTCTGTTTGCTTTTCACTCATTTCTTCTAATTAGGAGAAACTCAACCCCAACTGCAGAATAGCATCACCAGGGCCCATTACCTGGGCCTCATCCCCAAAGAGTGGGATATTGTTGATCTGAGGGGTGGGAATTATTTTTAGCTCCCCAAGAATCTACTATGCAGCCAGCATGGAGAACCACTAACTCAGGTAGCGTGGAAGGTGCCTCCTCCTGCCAGGCTTATTCTGGAGTATTAAAGGGGGAGCACATTCCCCACTACCTTCTCATTGTTGGGGAGCAAACCCAGGAAGCATCCGTCTCCCCTGCCTACAGAGGATCTCCTTAGAGGATCTGTGAAATGAGTAATAGTATTCTCTGACAGTTACTACTCAGCTCTTCTTAAAACCCAGTGGATTTTTTCATTCAAAACAGAAAATGACTTGCCTGATTTTCTGGTTGCAAATTTAATACCTACTCATTGGGGGTGGGGGACCATATAAAAGTGCAAAGATAAAACTAATTGTTCTTAATTCCCCCACTGTGAGCATTTTGTGTTTACTTCTAAACCTTTATGTTTTTAATATTGCTTTGCAACCGAGCTTTTTACTTATCAACAGTTCTCAAATGACTTTCCATATCAATATAAAAACTGTATCATTATTCTTAATGGTCCCCTCATATTCTAGGTAGACCATAAATCATTTAATGGAGCCTTGTGTTTAGCTAGTCTAGTGTTTAGCTAGTCTCTGTTTACCCTCAGAGAAGGAACAGACATCTTTGTGCATGTGTATCCAATTGGTTCCCTTAGAATAAATTCTTGGAGAGGTGTGCTCAGGGCAGGGGGCCTGAGCAATGGCTGGCTCCTCTGTTTATGACACACTCAACCTGAATCTGGGGTCATTGGGATAAGAGGCACAAAATTTGTGGCCTTCCTACAAACAAATGTCCTCCATATGAAAAAGAAGATTATAAAACGTATATGATGCGTGTATGGGTGATCACTGTATAATTCTTTCAACTGTAATATATGTTTGAAAAATAGCCTGATAATATATTGGAAAATTAACAACAAAAAAGAATCCATTCTGGGAAATGGAAGTGCCCGGTCCCAAGCCCAGAAATCAACAGAACCTATTTTCTCTTTTGGTTTCCCAAGCCCTCTGGCCTAGGCCTGGTAATTTTTCACTTCCACTGGTCCCACCTTTTATCAAATCTCTCTCGAGGTTCTCTCTTCAGGACGTCTTCTTAGCTCTGTGCAAACCTCCTCTCTGCTTTCCCCCACCGTCCAGTGCAGGCTGGAGGTCTCATCTCCCAGCAGAGGTCACCAAATCCTCTTTTAAGGAACCGACAGGGAGAAGCAAGCTCAGGCTGTCCCTTCAGGAAGCCTTGGGTGACCTCCCTCCCTAGCACACGCTGCGCCCTGGCCTCTCCCAGGTACCCACCCTTCCTGCTGCAGTAGCACTTGTCACTCTGTGTCATAATTGTTTACCCGGCGGTTTCCTGAGACACTGAGCCCCTGTCTCCCTCCGGGTGCCTCCTCACTCCAGCACCTCCTTGGCTGAGAAGACGCCTTCAGTGGTTACAGAACGTCTGCTATTAAAAGGCCATGTTTTTTCCAGGAAAGACTCCAAGAAAGATTTCTTTCTAATATTAAAAGTAATAACTATGACCCACATCCCCACTTTTTGCCAGAAAAAGACAGTCTCAAGCTCACACCGAGGCTGACTCCTCGCTGCTAAATTACGGAGTGGGAACCAGGTCTTCTCACGATCAGCGGTGGAAAGGAGCTCTGCTTTCCGTGGGTCTTTCCACATCAGCCCCTCCTGACGTACTCCCGGCCACCAGCAGTGGTGAGAAACCACTTGGACGGCAGCCTTGTTTGCTAGTGACCCTGCTGGCAAGTGTCTGGTGTTTTGTTCCTGCCAGCTCCACTTGGGGACTTTACACAAATCTAAGCTTGCTCATTTATTGGACCAGTGTTCTGCCACTGGCAACAGTGGTACGAGGCAGATGGACATAGTCCAGTGTTCAAAGAGGTTACATTTTAGGGAATCCAAAAACTAATAAACAAATAATTATGAATTTTGATGAATCCTTTGAAGGAAACAAAAAGGAGGCTAAAATAAAGAATAGGAAGATCCGCATTGTTGATCACCCACAATGATTAGGTGACAAGGGAAGGCCACGTGCCTGAAATAGTGGAGGAGGGGGTCATCTTCCAGGGCCTGCGGCCTGGCATGAGAGGGAAACAGGCTGGAGGTGACTTTCAGGAGACAGGCTGGAATGTGACATGTATTTTTAGGCATGAGTTTAAATTATCTGTCAGAATTTAGGGACTGATGGTTATTATCAATAAGTTACACAGATTCAAATTATTGAAAACCTCAGGGTTGTTTGTATTTTTTTTTTACATTTCCTATAAACAATAAAAGTATTCTCTTTGACTCTTCAAAATTTCTCAAATCAAGGACATGTCAAGGCAACGCACCCGATGAGAATAAAACCAGGACAGTACGTTGAAGAAGAATCACAGGAAAACTCCCCAAACCTCTTCCAAGTTCTTTTAATCAAAGAAATAAGAGACACCTATAGATGTCATTTTAGTTTGGGCTGGGGTTTTTTTTCCTATTTTCAACTTTTTAATTACAACATCTTCACAGATTCCTTGGCAAAGAGGAAAGGGGGCATTTCACAGCTTTCAGAGGGGGAGGGAGGCAGGAAAGAGCCATTTCACAGCTTTCAGAATAGAAAGGAGGCCTCTCCTCCGTTCCAAACTGCCTGGCCTAAATCACCCTTTCTCAGTTCCCCACACCTATTTCCCTCCTCTCTGAGGCCCCACTCCCAGCCCTGACTTCTTGCAATGGAGGTATTTTTGCCTCCAAACTCATGTTTATTTCTCTGGCCCCCAAATTAGAACATAGGTAGGCAAATGTCCAAGTAATAAACAGTGTCTTGCCTAAAAGAACTGTACAGATGGGGACCTGCTGCAGGGAAGGGAGGGTCACACTGGCTAATCCAAGTGTGTATTACTGGGAAATCTGACAACCCTCAGACAGTCTTCCTCAGTCAGGGCTGTTTATGGATAAAACATACGTTGAACCCTTCTGAGTGCTGCTTTTAATACCCTGCCTCCCCGGCAAAACATCTCCAGCTATTCAGCTTCAGGAAGCTAGACTTTGAGGATTTTCAAAAGTAACTCAAATCCCAACACCCAGAGAAGTGGAGAAGGCAAGGAAGGGTGGAAGACACAATTCCATTGCCCCGATTTACCTGGCTCAGCCTCTTTAGTCTTACTCTGAACATAATTCCAAAACAAGTTCTTTTTGAAACAATTCATTTTGCAGATGTGTGCTAGTGTCATAGAAACTCTTTTTTTTTTTTTTTTTTTTTTGAGACAGAGCCTCAAGCTGTCGCCCTGGGTAGAGTGTCGTGGCATTACAGCTCACAGCAACCTCCAATTCCTGGGCTCAAGCGAGTCTCCTGCCTCTGCTTCCCAAGTAGCTGGAACCACAGGCGCCCGCCACAACACCCGGCTATTTTTGTTTGGGTTGCAGCCGTCATTGTTG